>JAIUZE010000991.1:0-165452 GCA_022085475.1 Heliosperma pusillum | reverse complement strand
AACCCGGAGTTACTCCCCACTGATTGTGGCGTTCATGTTTTTCATGAATGAACAGGTTTCTTGCTTGGATGCCTTTTTGGATATGATGTTTTGGGGTTCGGGTGTGAGCTAGCGGGCGTTGTCCTTGGAAGATTAACCTCTAGACGATTTTAGCTTATTTGCTAAACACTTGTTCTTTGTTAACACTTTGAGAGACTCCGTCTCTTTGTTACTTTCCGCACTTAGTTTGTAATATTTTGACACTCCTCGTTTTATTTAACTTGCATGTATAAAAGTTTTTAAAACTTCACATTTCCGCTATATAATTCACATGCTTGTATGTTTTCTATTTCCGCATTCGCGAGGGTTGTACCACACTTCCTTAACACACAACTAAGTTATTAGTACCAAAGATAAGAATAAACTCATAGTTCTCCTTGAGAATCTCGCTATCCAATGACTCTCATGTGGATTACTTGTTATCAACTTGTCATGCTCCAAGCATACAACTTATCAAGGTATGTGCATATCTTGGCATATATGATTGATCTAGTGGCGGAAACATTAGCAATCATGTGTATCCTCTCCCATCTATCACTTTAGATTTTGGATACCTACCCCTAGTCTTTCATGTAGAAATAAACTATCAAACACTCCTCCATGGAAGGCAATGTCAATACATCATTTCCAATGACCAATATGTCTCCTACATACGAGACATAGGAGATATTCTTGCCTCAGATACAACATGCTTCTTCAAAGTCTTTAATCTAGAATTGATTTCCTAAACACTCCTCCACGGAAGGCAATGTCAGTACGTCATTCCTAATGATTAATATGTCTCTTACATACAAGACATGGAAAATAATTGGTTAGAGATATGATATGCTTTTTCCAAGTCTTTCATCTAGAAATGATTTCCTAAACACTCCTACACGGAAGGCAATGTTAGTACATCCTTCCTAATGATTAATATGTCTCTTACATACAAGACATGGAAGACAATGTGCTCCTACTAATCTTCATGTCAACACATGATTATTACAACTCCCACTAACCATCATGTCCATACATGATAGATCTAGCTCCCACTTAATTTCATGCATAAACATGGTTTTTCGACAATTCGAGGAAACCATTCTCTCTTGTTAGGCCATGAGTGTTCTCTTAGGATCACACATTGATCTCCTAAGTTTTATACGACAACTTTTCTACTTCTAAATGCCCATTTATAAATGTAACTTTTTAACAACTCTTTGTCATTTGTCATACATATACGTGGTGTAGATGCAATTTCCTTGGATCTCAAAGATGGTTATATTTCCTTGGATCTCCAAGTAATTTAATATGTATAGTATCCATCTTGTATTCTTAAGGCTCTTACGGAACAAATTCGAATTGGAATAATAACCGCCAATTTATAGATCATAGTCTTATTACATTCTAAAAGTAAAAATTTTAACTACTAGCCTCTAACCTTGGACCAGTTAAGAACATTTTCTCTTGTCTCTCTATCCAAAAATTAGTTTGTGGCAAATTTTCTCCCACTCTATCATTTTGAAAATATACATATTTTCTTGAAGGATAGCACCATGAGCCACAAACAGTTTTGTTCTCTAGGTTTAATGAGGTAAAATGCTCGTAATATCTTTGAGCGGTTTATAGCTAACTTATTTGTTTAGACTTTGTATTCTAACTTCTCAATAGACTTGTTCTATCTAAGCTAAATTGGATCTTCATCCATGTCTTGTACCAATTTAGGGTTCTCATCCCTTCCATAACCCGTATGAAGTCATATTGGCGTTAAAAGATCTTATCTTAGGAATTATATGGATTGTAAATCCCCAAGTGCGAGTTCATTAACTCGATTTGACTATACAATTGATATTTCCTATTTCAAATTAGTTGTGATACTTAGTCACAAGTCCATAAGTGAGAATCGAATTCATAACTTAGGTGATTATAATGATCAAATCATTATATTTTCTCATATGATCAATTTGTCACAATACTTTATGTTTAAGATATTAACTTTGTATAATGAAAAGTTTAGAACATAAATTCCATAAACATAATGACTTTGGTTTGAAAACAAAGCCATCATTCAAAAGTACAACAATTGTCTTTAAAAATGGAAAAAGTAACCAGTTTCTATGTCTAACACGGAAATCAAAAGTTTTAAAACGACATTCAAAATAACTAGAAAGACAAATAGCAAAAACGCCAAGATAATCCTTAGGTCTCCTCTATGTGGTGGCTACTTTAGCTCCCTCATCTTGGAGATTCCCTAAAGCTTGTTTTGCCTTGTCTTTCTTCTCATGCCCTTAATCTAATTAGGAGGATGAGAACTACAACTTGTATCAAAATATCAAAGTTGAGATTAATATCAATAACATAAACATCCGGGAGAACTATTATCTACTGGAAGAACTCGTCCAGTCTTAATATATCACAAATATCTAGGGCAAATACGTTTCCAATGGCCTATACCATTACAATAATGACACTTGTCGTTAGAGGTGACACCCTTTTTTGACTTATAATAACTATTCCCAATAGCCTTTCCTTGTCCTTAGAAGGTGTGGGCTTGTTCCCTTTGTGTCCACTCTTCTTGAACTTCCCTTTGCTTTTGCCATTTGATGTTCAAAACATCTTTGCTAGTGCTAGCATGGTAGCCCATATCACACTCGGTTTGCACAACCATTTTGTGCAACTCATGTAGAGCCGTGGTGACGTTTTGCATGTTGAAGTTCACCCTTAAATTAACAAACCCTTTGATACGGTTTAGCGAGTGGAGTATGTGGTCAATCACAAGTTGCTCAGGAATCGCTATTCCTTAATTATTGAGTATGTCGACATGCTCAATCATTTGAGTACGTGGGAGCAAGCATATTGACCATTCTTCATGTTTAAGGTCGAAATTTTAAGAAGCGACTTCATATTGAATGATCCTAAGAGCTCGTGAAAACATGGTCACGAGTTTAGTGTAGATCTGATACGTGGAATTCATCTTTATGACATTCCTTTGAAGCTCGGCATCTATAAAGAAGATCAAGACATTCTTGATCGTGGCGGATTTTATTTGGCAGGACTCATAGGCTATCTCTACGGCGTTAGTTGACCTTGTATTTAGGAGCGTTGGGAGAAGCCTTGGTGAGGTAACGAAGCTTAACATCATCTTTGGTGGCATGGCAAGGTTGTCCATTCCAATTCGCGAAATTAGAACAATTCTTTTAGAATTTGCATTGATCCATAAAGGATCTAAGCCATGATATGGTGGTGAGTTGTGGTGCGGGAGGTCGAACCTCGTTATCGTTTGCCGATATTGCGAATAAATAAGTTTGACTACAAAATAGAAAATGAAAGAAACATCAACATTTATCGTTTTAAAATTCTTGTAGACATTTTAAACAAGTTTAGCATTTATATAATGACCTCTATCCAATAACATAAATGATTCCAAGACCCAAATCTTATATTAACTCGGGTTTTTGTGAGCCACAGACTCGACGACCTTTATTAATATTACTTGGTAGGTTAACGCTTTAACCGATTCTACCATTAGAATTCTTGGTCGATGAAATACTTTATTGTCATCTTTAGCCGGGAACACATGGGCCATGGACCCTAATCTTTCCGTTGAGTTCAACCACATTTCGATGCAATAACGATTTATTGCCCCACTTACCCAACGTAATAAGTCTAGCACCTCGGTGAGCCGAACCTACTTCCTTACGAAATTCGGATTTATGTGTTCTACTATTTGTGAAGGCTAAATCTCAATTAATAAAATAGAGGTCAAGTCTATTTATATTATCTATCTCCTTTTAAGTGAATAAAATAGGTGAACTACCGATAATTGTAATTGACACGGTCAATTGACTCGCTAAAATGCATGTGTTGTTTAAGTGGCGATTTGGCATGCATGCAACATATAAATAAAAATGCAAGCATAAAATAAATTCCTAGTATGGCCCTCCTAAAATAATAGAAAATCAAATTAACTATTACAAATTCGGAAACCAACTCCTTGGTCCCTTGAACTTCATTTGCACGCCTCCCAATGACACCGTCTTCCTTTTGGAACGCCTTTCCAAATGGCACCGTCTTTAGGAAACTCCGAGATTACAAATGATATAATAAAATTACAATGCTTTTCTATTATACATTTGCAAAAATTAAATATTACAATAAAAGTGATACGAGATCATATTAAAATTACAACCGAATCAATATTCCCATACATTCCGGATAATATCGACTAAAAACTAAGGTCATACTAAGACAAATTACATAAATCAAAATGACATTCATTCATTCAAAATGCAGCATAATTATATGTAAACTCATGCAATATTAATGTGCCAAATCGCCCTAATAACCTTATATGGTATATAAACCCAGTTTTATGGAAATGCGTGATACTATACAATTAAAATCACAAATTAATACTTAAATCAAATTTAAGTCCAAGTTAATTAGCCTAACTGTTTAGGACTCAAAAATTAGTCTCCACTAATTATTTGACAATAATTCAACTCTGTTTATAAATTTATAAATTTGAAAAGTAAAATTTTGTATATTTTGGAACATTTCCAGGAACATCTTCATGTCAAAATATTTGTCAAAACTTTTCGAATCATTTTAGAAAAAAAATATAGTTGCTATTAATCGATTTAATCAAATAAAATACTAAAACCACACAAAAATTAATCTAACTAATTTTCAACTTATACATCTGATATTTACAATATTGATAAAACAGATGATAATTTTTCTGAAGCCAAAAATTCATTTTAGCTATTTATGCCAAAATAATCACTTTTTATGCCTTTTAACTATTAAAAATCATAAATCATGCACAATAAATCATATTTATCTCAAATTTTATATAAAGTAGGTAAAATAGGCATGTAATATCATACTAAAATTTCATGGCCAGATTCGAATGATAACTCTTTTTAGTCATAAATTGTTTATTTTACTCATTAAAATGTGTTTATTTAACTAAAAATCATTAAATAAAGCAATAATCTTCCATAAATCATCAAAATGACCTAAAACCATTTTAGGATCAGAAGGTATTTCATGCTTAAAATTTCGTGACTTTATCATATAAATCACTAAATTTTCTAGTTTTATTTTGTTACTTTAACTCGTAAAACCGATTGCATGCAACATCCTATGCTCTGATACCAATTGTTAGGTTCATATACCTAAATTTAAGACATTTCTTAAGTAATACTAATTAACACTTTAATTAAATTGAAGATCTAGTTACATGCAAACTAAATAAAACAAAGAAAAGAAGAAAGTTGTTCCTCACAATGCTCTTGGCCGAAATGGGCATAAGAATAGGACACCTTTCTATTCTTGTTCTTGAGCTAAGCCATCAAGGGATGAACTTCCTTAAGTCTCAAGTGTAGAGAGACTCCTCTAAGTTGCACCTAGACTATCGCAAATCTCAACATATATCATATACTAGATAATTCATATGGAACCCTTAAATAATATTACCAATACAACCATTACTACACTTAGTAACATTGTAAAACTATTAGTAATGCATGAACTTTATTTTATTTGAAACTTCTCAAGTTTCTAGTGTGAGAAAACGATTAACAACTTGTGTTAGTATATGGATGAGATGACAAGTAGTACTAAGGAGAGAAAACTCTCCTTATCATTAGCACCAAAGCCGGCTACTCTCATGACAAGGGAGGGCATGCTTCCTCTTTTTGTCTTTACAATGTTGTAGCTAGGAGTCTAGGTGTAGGTAGTGATCATGTTGTCTAATTCATAATTAGAGCAACAATTAAAGCTTAAACACCTACCCTAATCCCACCAAAACTGGTTCACCCATGCTAATATGGGTGTCCATTTTATCTTGTGATTTTGTCAATTGTCACATATGTAACATGTGACATGTGACATGTTAGCTTATAATATAATTATGTATTTAACTAATTTAAATACTTTTTTGTGGCAACCCTCGCGAATGCGGAAATAAAACATAACGTTATCAAATATCAAAGTTATTAGCAAACTAGCTAAACAACGTCTAGAGGTGATTCATCCAGGCCAACGCCTGCTAGCTCACACCCGAACCCAAAATACCACAAGCAAAAAGCCATCCAATCAAGCAACCTGTTCATCCATGATAAACATGAACGCGACAATCAGTGGGGAGTAACTCCGGGTTCTCCCAGCCATATCACAATAAACATACTTAAAGAGTAATACGAAAGTTGAAGCATGCATATATAAATATACATGTGAAATACGATAAGGATAAATAGGCAATTCAATATGTAAAGATATCGGTCCATGAAATACAAATCCGTAACCATCATGCTATAGATAGACTCGGGGAAGACACTCTTAGGCAACCATACCCTCACAAGGGCTTGCATCTCACCGTTAGCAGCATAAGTTTGATAAGATTGAGACTCGACAAACAAACCATACCAAGTCATCCAAAGATCACAAATAATCAATCATATAATCATCCATCCCAAACGTACGAATACGTTGACAACATCTCTCACGGTAAATGACACGCACTAGCACCGTGTACATGGCAAGAATGATTAAAATCGCATCCACGGGTATTTTTTTCCCTGAACGCATACACGATTCAACATTTCGTATATGTAGACTAATTTCCTCCCGGTAGGACGACGATCATAAGACGGTCCTAGTCTAAACCTGGCCAGACTCTCGGAAAAAACATCTTCCGATTCGACATGCAATGACATTTCGCATCCAAGACTCGGTCAATCATAGACGCCGAGTACCCCAAATTCGGTCAACCTTCACGAAAGAGGCAGAAAAGAGCACAAACATCATAATAAGCGGTACGATACATGCAATGACACCACCTCGCAAGTATACAACATTTGATGGCCGGGTCGATCAACGCAAAGCGTTCGCCTCCCAACAACGTCGTCATATGCCCACTAACACATGCAATTAAGCAGTAAAGATACACTCCTCGTTCCGACATTCCAGCCTTACGAACGTGGAGGTAGCCAGGGGAATGAGAGTACAAAGCACATAACAAATAGTGCTCAAACCAATAACATGTGTAAAACCGACTCAAAGTGGGACATATCCAAAAACCGTCACAAAACATGCGATACAAGCGAAGGGAATATCATATATTCGAAACATTAATATATAAAGTCATTACGTAAATTTATACGATAAACGAACCATCGGAAATATTATAAATGAAAAACATAAGTAAAAAAAACAATTGATTTAGCAGCGTGTGCCAGCCGGTCAAGGGGACCGGTTGCCGGCTACCCGGCTGGCACCCATAGTAACAATTGAAAACAAACCAAAATGCAGCGTGTCCCAGCCGGTCAAAGGGACCGGCTGCCGGCTACCCGGTTGGGACCAAAGTCATACGAGAAAATAAAGTCCAAATGGTATGTGTCTGAGTCGGTCGGCCGGCTGAGACCTATATAACATCAAAATTTATTACGTAACACAATTCAACATCAGTCACTCCCCAGCTGGTCTGCTGACCGGCTGCCGGTTGGCCGACCGGCTGGGGTCAATTATGCACGAAAACATCAATTTCACTAAGGCTTATCATACAACAACATAATCTCACATTACAAATCATCAATTCTCAATATCAATTATCAACTAACAACAACTATCATCAACAACACAATTCCTATGATTACTAATCCTATTCTAAATACGATTATTAACATAGAAAACACATTAAAACACGTAAAGATATCGAGTAACCTTTCACCATTACCTTTACGCGTCTTCAATCAATTTCTAAGCCTTCCCCCACTAGATAGTAATCTTTGTCGGGGTCTTGAAGGTCTCCACCTATACCAAGACGACAAAAGATGAATATAATTCACCTTTGAGAAAGATGGATAAATTGAAAAGTGAGAAAGACGGTAAATTTATTACCAAATAAGATAGAGGACGATGAGATGGGGAAGATTACGACGAAAATTAGCGGATTAGAACAAGTAACGAAGGAGTAGTGTCGATTTTGAGTTTGATCAAGTATGGAGCTTAGGTTTTGGTGGTTACTTGGTAAAGAAGAAGAAGAAGAAGAAGAAGAAGAAGAAGTAAGTGGAAATGAGGGAGTTAGGGTTTGAGGGAGTATAAGGGAGTAAGTGGAAAAATATGGGAAAAAGCCCATAAGCGCCTTAAGACGTAACTTACTCGGAGTTTAGAGTAAAGTTCGAAAACGAACTCGGAAATTCTAAATTAGACACGGGAAATTTAATTCAAGACTAAAACTAAATTTCGCTGAAAAGTATCCGTATAATATTTTTACTATAAAAATAGGGTACATTTGCGGGTGTTACAATCACCCCACCTTTTAAAAAGTTTCGTCCTCGAAACTTGAGAGTAGAAAACAAAAGTATCAAAGACAGGAATCGGTTTTCAAAATTAACACGAAAGCTTTTACAATGGAAACATTTATGAAATGATGTTCTTCTCAAAAATGGTTTAAAGAGATTTTCCATAAGTGCGAAACTTTATTTACGGATCACAAGAGTGTCCGTCGCGAACGAGAACCATAGCTATCCAAATGAAATAAAAGTTGAAATAGTGAAATCGAAAATCAAAACAAGCGTTAGTAAGTGCAGGACTAGTCACCAGACGTCTCCAATAATAAGTCCAAACATCCAACCAAACGCAAAATCCAAATATAAAAGCAAAAGAAATCCATTTTCTCCAAAAGAGGGTACACAATCCATCTTTAGACTTCTTTGAAAAGTTAAATTTGGAATACAATATGGAAATTTGAAGGTTTTCTCAAAGATAAAATCAAAATAGGAAGACATTACACGTACATAGAGCGACTCGCACATCTCACGCACAATTCAGGGTAACAAAATATATACAAAACACGCTAAAACGAAGCAAATCGAACTCTTATGGATAGGAAGATTACGATAAAGTCGGTAGGAAGATGTACAAGAATTCGACATCACTAACTCTACTAATAAACTAGTCCTCAAGAGAATGTAATTTACCTCAATTACACCTTGACCATTCTAAATCGCTAAACTTTATAAACATTATTTACAACAATCCCAATCAGAGCACCAAACATAATTATCTAAGATCCAACTAGCCTCATCCAAGGTCTCACGACAAGGGAAGATCCACAATCCGTTATCGATTATAATGATTCTTTAATATGCCATAACATCCTTAATTCGATCATTACTGCGCTCGAAGCCTCAAATATAAATAGTCACATAAGCAAACTATGGTGGTTACTAATCCTCAAGATAAATGGGTTCACCATTCTAACTCTATAATTCATAACAATTGAGCACTCGCTATCCAAAGCTCGCAACAAACATTTCTCAATCTCAGACTATGATTCCTTAAGAATAAAAGAAAATTACAAATTCCAAACCCCAAATGACCAATCACTTGGCAATCAGACAACCATTCAAATCATCTAGTTCATCTAAAACTCAAAATGAATCGATTTTCATTTAAGACAATACTCTTCAAACTTCGGTTACCGACTTAATTACTCTAAAGCAAAGTCTCTTTTAGAATCAACCAATTAGAGACATCTAATTCCCAAATGATATCCCAAGCAACCGTTATAATACCCAACAACAACGAACTATCATAACACTCAACTCGATTCCCACAATAGCACTACAATAGCAAGCTCAATAAATGAAGCCATCAAGAGAGTACAATACCACCAACAGATTCATCCTAAGGTTTAAATCTCAATCCTATTCATGGTCAAAATCAACACGAAGCTACCTAACAACTTAATCATCTCACCAGAGGAAAGACAATGACACCATGAAATTGGAAACGATAGGACATTTCGAGGGAAGCACGAATGCGATAAGATCGGACGAAAATTAGAGGGACACTAGAGGTAGGGAGCCAAGAGCTAAAAATTGGATAGATATAGCTATGAAGATAGCCAAGCAAAGGAAAATATAAGAGGAAACATTTTCCTAGCAATCAGGCTTAGTAGGAACTTGCATGAAAGGAAATGGAAAGGGATAATGGTACGAGTAAAGGTTTAAAGTTTAATCCACAAAATTTCTTCTTTCAGACTTAGGGTGATAGCAAGGCAACTGATCCCGATAAGAAAGGTCTCTTACAAGGGACCATCGTACCACAAATCATCAAAGTAAGGTACACCTAGATTTAACAAATCGATTACAACCCAATTCATCCACCCTTTCATATAACACGGATTCCCAATTGCGGAATTGCAACTCAAGCATAGTAACATTCTCTTACTCAAAAATTTGACACACTCTCAAAGGTTTCAAAACCGAAGGACTAACAAGGAATTCCTCATACTAGTCTCTTTTCAACTCATATCGCCCACAAGGTAGAACACTGAACAAAACGTCATTGTCAACATCATAAGGCATCAACGTCATAGCCAATCTAATCAAATTTCACTCATGTCCATAATCCTTAAGTAACATGGTTTAATCTATCATGATGACTTACTACCTCAACCAAGTCTCCGATACCATGATATAAGACCGTATCTTTAAATCCAAGAATTATAGCCAAGTACTTTTCCACCAAGCATATACTCTAACACTCAATAGAATCCACAAGAAGTCACTTAGTCTCAAAAGCATTTTACACCTCAAGGTATCATTCAAACTCCTAAGTTCAAAAGATTAAATCACTAATGAGTTAAGAAGTCCTAGGCAACTCATTCAACCTTACACCATCGAAAATCATGGACTATTTACACACAAGTCATGGCAAGCATTTATAAACTAAAATCGTCAAACATATCTTACCACACTTTCCTCAAATCCCAAATTCATTCTAATCAACACTAAGATTCCACAAGGTCCAAAATTCTTTCGACCAAGATTTATATACTACAAACAAATGGGTATGGCATCCACAAAAATGTTACATGAGGAAAAGAGGAAAAACAGTTGGAAGAGAAAGGAGCACCTAGATAGAAAGAGGGGATAAGGTACACTAAAGGAACAAGAGATCACCGATGAGGGAGAAGTACACTTCAAAAAGGCTCGTCAATCTTCAATCTTCGGTAGAGGATACTTCTTCTAGGTAACACATGATCCACCTCAAGACGGTAGATACAAACAAACATAACAGCACTCAACACAATCAACAAACAAGTTAGAACCTAACAAACATCAAGTACACCAAAGACTACCACCTTAGGTCCTTAAGTCTACCCATCTCTCATTTATTATTTCAGGGTCAAGTAATTAAAGTTTAAGGTTCACGTGTGTGCGTCGGGAGCGTGTTAGGCTCTGATACCAACTGTGACAACCCTCGCGAATGCGGAAATAAAACATAACAAGCATGTGATTTATATGGCGGAACATACGGTGTTTTTAAAACTTTTTTCATGCTAAGGTAAAAATACGAGGAATGTCAAATAATTACAAATCAAAGTAAATATACTACAAAGAGACAGAGTCTCTCAAAATGTTATCAAATATCAAAGTTATTAGCAAACTAGCTAAACAACGTCTAGAGGTGATTCATCCAGGCCAACGCCCGCTAGCTCACACCCGAACCCAAAATACCACAAGCAAAAAGCCATCCAATCAAGCAACATATTCATCCATGAAAAACATGAACGCCACAATCAGTGGGGAGTAACTCCGGGTTCTCCTAGCCATATCACAATAAACATGTGAAATAATCAATCATATAATAGGCAATTCAATATGAAAAGATATCGGTACATGAAGTACAAATCCGTAACCATCATGCTATAGATAGACTCGGGGAAACACTCTTAGGCAACCATACACTCACTAGGGCTTGCATCTCACCGTTAGCGGCATAAGTTTGATAAGATTGAGACTCGACAAACAAACCATACCAAGTCCTCCAAAGATCACAAATAATCAATCATATAATCATCCATCCCAAACGTACGAATACGTTGACAACATCACTCACGGTAAATGACATGCACGAGCACCGTGTACATGGCAAGAATGATTAAAATTGCATCCACGGGATGACATTTCCCTGAACCCATACACGATTCAACATTTCGTATATGTAGACTAATTTCCTCCTGGTAGGACGACGATCATAATACGATCCTAGTCTAAACCTGACCAGACTATCGGAATAAACATTTTCCGATTCGACATGCGATGACATTTCGCATCCAAGACTCGGCCAATCATAGACGCCGAGTACCCCAAATTCGGTCAACCTTCACGAAAGAGGCGGAAAAAAGCATAAGCATCATAACAAGCGGTACGCTACATGCAATGACACCACCTCGCAAATATACAATATTTGACGGCCGGGTCGATCAACACAAAGTGTTCGCCTCCCAACAACGTCGTCATATGCCAACTAACACATGCAATTAAGCAGTAAGGATACACTCCTCATTCCGACATTCCAGCCTTACGAACGTGGAGGTAGCCAGAGGAATGAGAGTACAAAGCACATAACAAATAGTGCTCAAACCAATAACATGTGTAAAACCAACTAAAAGTGGGACATATCCAAAAACCGTCACAAAACATGCAATAAAAGCGAAGGGAATATCATATATTCGAAACATTAATATTTAAAGTCATTACGTAAATTTATACGATAAACGAACCATCGAAAATATTATAAATGAAAAACATAAGTAAGAAATACAATTGATTTGGCAGCGTGTGCCAGCCGGTCAAGGGGACCGGCTGCCGGCTACCCGGTTGGCACCCATAGTAACAATTGAAAACAAACCAAAATGCAACGTGTCCCAGCCGGTCAAAGGGACCGGTTGCCGGCTACCCGGCTGGCACCAAAGTCATACGAGAAAATAAAGTCCAAATGATATGTGACTTAGCCGGTCGGGTGACCGGCTGCCGGTCGGCCGGCTGAGACCTATATAGCACCAAAAGTTTTAACGTAACACAATTCAATATCAGCCACTCCCCAGCCGGTCAGCTGACCGGCTGCCGGTCGGCCGGCTGGGGTCAATTATGCACGAAAACATCAATTTCACTAAGGCTTATCATACAACAACATAATCTAACATTACAAATCATCAATTCTCAATATCAATTATCAACTAACAACAACTATCATCAGCAACACAATTCCTATGATTACTAATCCTATTCTAAATACGATTAATAACATAGAAAACACATTAAAACACGTAAAGATATCGAGTAACCCTTCACCGTTACCTTTACACGTGTTCAATCGATTTCTAAGCCTTCCCCCACTAGATAGTAATCTTTGCCGGGGTCTTGAAGGTCTCCACCTATACAAAGACGACAATAGATGAATATAATTCACCTTTGAGAAAGATGGATAAATTGAAAAGTGAGAAAGACGGTAATTTTATTACCAAATAAGATAGAGGACGATGAGAGGGGAAGATTACGACGAAAATTAGCGGATTAGAACAAGTAACGAAGGAGTAGTGTCGATTTTGAGCTTGATCAAGTATGGAGCTTAGGTTTTGGTGGTTACTTGGTGAAGAAGAAGAAGAAGAAGAAGAAGAAGAAGAAGAAGAAGAAGAAGAAGAAGAAGAAGAAGAAGAAGAAGAAGAAGAAGAAGAAGAAGAAGAAGAAGAAGTAAGTGGAAATGAGGGAGTTGGGGTTTGAGGGAGTATAAGGGAGTAAGTGGAAAAATATGGGAAAAAGCCCATAAGCGCCATAAGACGTAACTTACTCGGAATTTCGAGTAAAGTTCGAAAACGAACTCGGAAATTCTAAATTAGACACGGGAAATTTAATTCTAGACTAAAACTAAATTTTGCTGAAAAGTATCCGTATAATATTTTTACTATAAAAATAGGGTACATTTGCGGGTGTGACAGTTTTCATGTCAAATAAATTAAACTTAACATTTTAAGTAATAATTTATAGTCACATATATATATAATGGGTCATATCATATTTGGTTGATATGATCTACAACTAATTGTAATTATGATCAACCAATCATGCTTATCTCAAATGTTTCATAAACATTAACCATTCTAATATAACAATTATATTATTGAATCTTATTTAATCATATTACAATAAGATATATTTCTCACTTGTAAACTTGTTCAGTATAAGGGATTAATTAATCTGTATCATTATACAATTAATTAACTTTCTTGATTAGGGAATCTTCATTTCGGTGTGACCTCAAGGGATCAACTGATTTCCACTATTAGAAGACGGTAATGTCAAACTCTAGTAAGCAAATCATTACCGATTAATGTGGATCAGTTGACTATAATGTTAATCTCCCTTTATATTCTTGTTAATGAGATTTTGTTAAGTGATCGCACTATTAATGAGGACACTTATTCCAACAGGTAGCCGCCCGCCGGTCACACCCACAGGCTGGGAGTCCCTGTGTCATTATTGTTGATGTTCGAAGTTGTCGTGGTGCCCAACCGGGTACCCGGCAGCCGGTCCCCCTAAACGGCTGGGATGGCTGGGACCCCATGTGCCCCTTTCTCCTTTTTCTTCCATTTGTCCTCACATGTAATGGTTTGTATGGTTTGTTTATCTTATAAACTTATGTAATGACATTAAATATTCATGTTTAGAATATATAATATCTCACATGTTTTTATCACTAGTTTTGTGACGGTTTTTAATATATTTTCCCTTTGAGTCGGTTTTGACTTAAGTCTCATTTCACGGCTACACCCTCGTACTGGTTAAAATTTATTGTCGGAGTCAATGGGGTCTATCCTTGGTATTTGTATGCATTTGTTAGTAGGGATATGACGACGTTGTTGGGAGGCGGACGCAATGCGTTGATCGACCCGGCCGTCAAATGTTGTATCCTTGCGATGTGGTATCATTGCATGTAGCGTACTTGCTTGTCTATGATTCATTTGCTCATTCTGCCTCTTTCGTGTAGTTTAGCCGAATTTGGGGTTCTCGACGTCCTTCGTGTTGATCGAGTCTTGGATGCGAAATGTTATTTATCGCATGTCGAATAGGAACATGTTCATTCCGAAAGTCTTGCCAAGTTTAGACTAGGACCGTATTATCGACGTCCTACCGGGACGAAATGAGTCTTACATGTACGAAATATTTATCGTATATGGTTCAGGGAAATGTTTATCTCGTCGACGTGTTTTGATCATGCTTGATATGTACATGATGCTAGTGTGTGTCATTAATGGTGAGAGTGTGTTTGATTACTATTGACATCATATTGTATTGATTACTTGTGACCTTTGGATGCCTTGAATTGGTTTGTACGCTGAGTCCCTACCTTCTCAAGTATATGTCACTAATGGTGAGATGCAAGCCATTAGCGTATATATAGTTGCCAAGGGGAGTCTTCCCCAAGTCGGATTGTATTATGATGATGCATATTGATTGATACTTCACATGCTTATGCCTTTTTATTATAAAATATATATTCATATCTCACATGATGTAATTATATGTATGACGCTATGTGCTTAAGTTGTTGCCTATATGTGTTTTCTTGTGATATGGCTGGGAAAACCCGGAGTTACTCCCATTGATTGTGGCGTTCATATTTTATGAATGTAAAGGTTTCATAGTTGGATCTTTACTTGCTTTTGGGTTTGTGTGTGAGCTAGCGGGCGTTGGCTATGACGATTCACCCTTGACGTTCTTAGCTAGTTTACTAGACTATATTTATGCTTTGACTACGTTTTGAGAGGTTATGTCACCTTGTAGTATTTTATACTTTGGTTTGTATTTGTTTGACATTTCTCGTATTTCCTTTTAGCATGTAAAAGATTTCAAAAACTTCGTATATTCCCCTATATAATTACATGCTTGGTATGTTTAATTTCCGCTATGGCGAGGTTTGTCACATGTTTGGTCTTTCCATCTTAATTCTTTGACATTCTTTTTTTTTTCTTTCTTGGTCATATCAAGCATAAATCTTCCAAATGGCGAGTCCATTGTGCTTCGCAAGGCATCCAATGCATCCAAATCGCATGAATCTACACAATAGCACACAAAAGCGGAAGTATTGACATTCTAACATATAATGGCATCTAATCATATAATTAAGCACAAAAGTGTCACGAAAGTAACTAAGAGGAGGCATAAACATGTATATAATTTTGACTAATCAAACTCCCCCAAACCATCTCTTTGCCTGTCCTCAAGCAAAGCATATAAACCAATACAAAGACAATTACGCAAATGGTGAATGAATAAGTCAAAGCTAGTGTTAATATGTATACAAATCCCAAGCTATCCATATCTATAACAAAGTAATGACCAAGTTGTACCGATAAATCAAATTCAAAAGCACGAGCAACAGAAAAGGCATCTCAAAGCAGGACATGTTACATGATACCGTACTCGACAAAACCAATTACCTTTCGATCTTGCAAGATAAATTAGTCGGATTCTCGCGGATTTCACTCATTCACTCATAAGTTTTTGAAGGGTGAGGTTTGTTAAGATAGAAAGATATAGAAACTCTTACTCAATTTATGAACCATGCATGCATTCTAATCTGATAATAATTTACCCAACTAATACTGTAACAACCCGATTATTAAAACGAAAGAAATACCTAATAATAATGATTCATCAGAGTATAAAGATGAAACAAGGGTCAAGGTGGCAGAAACACTTGACCAATCAGGATCGATACTTAAATCCAAATCTAAAGTAATACATTATTAATATTCTCAAACTAGATTAATTTCCTAAACAACTTATTAATCTCGCCACGAGTCTCTCCAGCCCAAGCATCCAGACAAGCAGCAATCACTTTAACCTGAGAATGGGGGTCGACAATCAGTCGGGAGTAACTAGGTGCTCTCCTTGTCATGTTTACAACATGCTGAATTAATAACAATCAATAACAACAGACAGTAATCATAAATGACATGTGAAGCAATCTATACAATTTGATATACATTTGTACTATCCATGATAAGATCAAAACCTATATGAATGTAATCATGTAGACCTATACCATATGTGACAACTAGACCATAAATACATTCAAGACCAAAAGTAGCACACGATCCATAGCAACATAAGGCACAAAGCAAGCATCAAAGCATAGCGAATAGAGCGAACGCTCGTTAGAGCGTATAACCACTGCCTCTAGCTGACGGAGCATATAACCACTGCTTCTATTAGTGTAGAGCATATAACCACTGCCTCCACGGTACTATGTATAGCGTATAACCACTACCTATATGTCTAAGACCTGGCCAGACTCTTGATGCATTAACTGTACATCGAACAACACTCGAGGACTAGAGCGTATAACCACTGCCTCTTATACCCCCTCGAACATAGACCAAAATAAACCCCCGAAGGTTAGCATTTGTTCATTCCGAATAGTATATAACTGATACTACCGTTATCTATTCAACCAGCAACAAACAAATGCAGAGTATAACTGACTGTACAAACCAATGCGTGAACAACGTCACGACTCAACACAATAGAACAATATAACTGAATGTCCAACAATGCGTGAACAACGTCACGACTCAACTCAAGAACTGTATAACTGACTACTCAACCAATCGAATGAGTAAGAACAATCATTAAAATATGCAAACATAGTGTTATAGTCCAGCTGACCATAACACCACTCATAAACAAGCACAAATAACCAAAGGTTATAGTACCTAGACCTATAACATTACACCTCAAAGGTCATGTTATAGTTGAAGCTATCATAACACAAGACACAGAAGCGTATAACATTCAGTGTTATAGTACCTCATACTATAACCTTCACTTAACCCTAGTAAAATTATAGTAACCCAACTATAACTTTGGCTAAGCTTGTCAGGTTATAGTACATCAACCATAACCTTCGCTTAACTCTAGCAGAGTTGTAGTACACCACCTATAACCTTAGTTAAGCATATCAGGCTATAGTATCATCAACTATAACCTTCACTTAACTTCAGCAAAGTTATAGTTCCTTTAGTTATAACATTCACCCAACTTTAGTGAAGTTATGGCACTTCAAGCTATAACCTTACACATGCGAGGCTATAGTATAATCAATTATAACTCTCTTCCGTCACGGGTTAGTCCTCTATAACACCATCACTGAGGGGTCGACTCCACGGTACAAACCGTCATGTCACCACAACGAGTCTTGTTATAGTACATAGCACCATAACGTTACTTTCAAAGTTATAGCTCAAATAGGTATAACCAGGGTAGCTTACATGCAAAGTTATAGTCTAATATGCTATAACCTTAATGATATAAACCAAAACCCTAATTCCTCAACATAAGCAAACCCTAACCTCTCCCACAAGGAGGAAGCCGAAACCTTAGGCCACGGCAACCCCACGACCGCGCCACCACTAACAACGCTAGGGTTCGCGATTTGAACCCTAGTTCGCGCACCAAATAAATAATTGAAAACAGATTAACAACATAAACATTAATTGCAATTAAACATGTCAATCACAAGCATAAATAACCACACAAAATTTATCATACAATCAATCATTATATCATGTTAATAATTCACTTTCTATAAACACAATTAAAGGAAAACACCTAATTACCTTTATTACACTATAAAGACCACAAAATAATCTTCATCTTCATAAAAACGTCATTAATATTGTCCTACACGAATCCTCCTCCAAAAACAACCAAAGAAAGAAATCTTCTTTTTATTCTTCTTATTTATCCATCATATATAAAAACCCTAAAGGTAGGTCTAAACCCCATACAATCGAGTCTCTTAAAAAATTACGAATAGAATATATTGTAGAAATAAGAGTCAGGATTATAAATATATAATTTATATTTGATTTGGATGAAGAAATTTGCATAACAATGGAGTCAAAGAGAGAAAATAAGAATAGAGGAAGAAATAGAGGTGATGTGCCAAAATAATGCACGCACGAAAAACTGAGAAACCTAGTTGCTAGCTTAGGGTTTCTTTTATAGATTATTAATAAGTGGGATTTTGAACCATTAACTCATAAGATGAATCATCCAATTACAAATTGGGTTTAATATAATTAAAACGCTCGAAAAATGGATATAAGAGAAGTAGTTATTAAATTAAAATAGTACAATCGTGCACGGACATTTTAACCTATCCAAATTAGGTAAAAATGGAAAATAACAAAATATAGATTGTAAGCGTTAAATATGAGACAATTAATTAAACTCAAAAAATTATTATTTTAATAAATAAATTTCCGGATAAAACTTATTATAAAAACACGGGGTGTTACAAATACGCATCGCAATAAACGAACAAAGTACATGTAAGAAGGACAATAAGAGAGGCTAATGGATGAAGGTATAAAAGTGGGTTGTGCAAAGGCACTTATGAGAATGTGTGACTAAAACTGGTAGTCACAGCGACACTTATCAAACCAATTCCACAACTTTAAGCACAAATTAATGAAAGTCCATAGACCTTAATTAGACTCCTCTAATTATTTACTAAATTACTTATTAATTTAGTTTATAATGATCTATGTAACATGCATGCAAATATAAAGACATTTATATAAAAGAAGAAATTTCCTCACATTGATATGGAAATTATATGGGCACAACAAGAACTCCTTCTTGTTGTTCTGGAGCTATAAATATGGATGAACACATGAAATCTCCAAACTAGAAGACCTCCTTCAAGTTGCACCAAGATTAACCCAAATAATCTACCCTTATTATTAACTAGATAATAAGATAGATATAATACTACTAATATTAGACTATATTACTACACTAGTAATACTTAGGAAATATTAGTATATGAGAGTTATTAGTGAGAGGAAGGTTTTTAGAGAGAAGAGTAAAAATTGCACAAAATGAAGTAAGTATAAAATGAACACAAAATGTTCATAATATAGGCCATTTTGGCCGGATGTCATAGTCCAAATATGGACTATTATTTTGCTCAATTTTGTCCCATGCATTAGAGTGGAGTGTTGTAGTATATATGATGATTATTCTTACTTGTAATGTCACTTTCATAAGTAACTAAATAGTAAAAACAAGAAATAAAATCATCACCTTTGAACTACAACATAACCGGCCCATTTTGGCCTAGTTGGATCCATTTTGATTTTTGATATTTGTCTCACAAATACTTATTGATCATATGGTTAATTATCTTGTATAATTAAGTGTTAATTTGATCATATAACAATTATATGACTCAATTAAACAAATAATATGTACTTAACATGTTAAGTAATATTTTACCATTATATCAATATATAATGGGTCCCACAATGCTTAGTTAATTTATTTTACAACTCCTTGTAAATATAATTAACTAATTACCTCTATCTCAAAACCTCAACTAATTTAGTAATTTAACGATTAATTACTAAGTTAAATCTTATTTAATCGTATTAAAATAAGATATAAATTTATTAGTCAAGTATCGCATAATTGAAAAATAAGTTTAATCGAATTTGAGTTCTTAACTCAATTTTTAATAATTAACTCTCGTACATATCGAATATATGTAATGTACTAATTAACTGTATCGTATACAAATAATTAGTTACTATTTGGATTTCATCCTTTAGGTGTGACCGAAAGGGATCAGTTGATCACCGCCGTCATACGACAATAACGTCAAACTCTAGTCAGCCAACCGTTATTGATTTACGTTAATCAACTGACTAATCATATATATAGTCAATAATTATCCCAATTATATTCCATAATAAGATTTATTATGTGGCGCACTATTGTGGAGGACACCTACTCCAACAAAGAACTCGTTACCCTTAGCATTCTAGGTCTAGAATGACTCTCGTGGATGCTAATGAACACGAATGTTCACAAAGATCTGGAGTAAGGGGTGACGGTACGTATTAGGAAGCTCAGTAATCGAACACCTAATCCCGCCCGCCTCGATAGCGGCCTCTACTAATGATAAGGGAAATCGTTTATATTCGATATATCATCGGTTTTATGCATGCAATGCAACATCCACATGTTAATCCTAGCATATGAACTAGACTATGTCAGTGAACATGTAATTTTAGTACTTAATTATGTCGAATTAGGATTTAGGATGGATTATATGCGAGAAGACAAATAAGTCATAAAATGAACCATACAATTATAATGATTAAATAAACTATAAAATAAATATTACAATTGATTACAAGGAATACGGGATCTATGTCGGGAACATGCCCAAAACGGACGTTTGAAAGAAAAGAAAAGAAAATAATCTAAAAGACAAATTAAAGTGATATTACGATTAATAGTCGTTTGACTACGTAATTAAACTACATCGAAGCGAGAAAGGAAGTTCAGAGACAGAAACCATCCCACAACAGGCGCAGCAATAGCTGCGTCATCTGGAAGAGGCGCAGAAACCCATGCGTCTGTTCTTCAGTTGGGTTCTGGCCGTGAAGCCGGAATCACAATTAGTTAATGTTCGTTTGTCTATTTATGACTTATTATTGATCTACGACTCGAGTGGAAGTGGTTTAACATATTAATTTGGAAGACTAATTGTGTCAATGACAGATATAGAGATTTGATATGAACAAATCGAATCTCTAAAATCCAATCTTGATTAAAGGACTAAAACCCACTAATATTGATTATTAGAGATCTATGACAAGAATAACGATTTAATTGAAGATTAAAATAAAAAGGAAATTAAAGACGCAGAAACAAGAAGAAGAAGAACAAGAACAAGAGCAGGCAGCCTCTAGAAGAGGCGCAACAAGTGCTGCGTTTTTTCCAGAAGGCGCAGATGCTTCTGCGTTTCTTCTCGACGTCTGATCACTAGTAAAAAGGTTTTATGAAAGGATTTGACTTAAAATTGATTTTGGATTTATTTATAACATAGATCTTACATGAGTAATATGAAAATAAATGATACAAACAATAGAAGACGAGATTAAACACCCTCAGACTTACATGTTGACGAAACGAGATATAAACTAAAGTTACGTTTTAGCGACAATTCAACTCGAATGTAAAGAAAGTGCCCTCGTAAGAGGATTGAAATTGATTAAATTGATTGATGTGTAGCTGGTCAAATTGGTCGGTCAATGCAAACGTGACGGGTACCTAGAAGGATCAGAGCTTACGTGGTCGATTGGTCAAGCACGTAGATGTCAAAAAGATTAGAGCAAGGTCTAGAATGCAAAGAGAGAACAGAAGGGGCGGAACACTCGTGTGCCTTAAAAGTGAGAACGTACCTCTTTTTTTATAGTGGAAAATATGGAAGAGTTGTAGAACAACTCAAACTTTGGAAAGAACGGACTGGGGAAGAGACGCAGAAGAACTGCGATCCTTCTAAGAGGCGAAGCTCCTGCTGCGTCATTTCCCCATAGGTTTCTTGCTAAAGAAGGAAGATTTCCACGTTTCTATTACGAAATTGTGGTTGATCGACACTTCCATTTTAAAAGATAAAACGAGATAATTTTATTTAAAAGATAGAATTAGAAAATATAATAAAATAATCAGGATATTCCGGAGTGTTCCGACTCGGAGTTTCAAAACGGTTTATAGAAAATGAAGCGGTTTTCGACCTGCACTCCAAATGAACTCTAATGACTTCCAAAATGACCGTACCGGCGCGTAGATGACGGCCAAGGGGTAGACACAAGTGTTTGAGCTATCACTTGACGATAAACTTATGAATTGTCATAAATCATTCCGCGTATCAAACATGCGGTCCAATCATCACTGGGTGGTTGGCGGAAGGTGTAGAAACGATGTATCTACAGAGCCCCCACTTTGACTGAGGCTTGGACAAGGCAAACGTCAAAGTTTAGCCATCAGGTCAATCGAAGATTACAACCCGACGACTATGACGACGTGAGGCGGTTCAAGGGGTCTGAACCAAGGACTTGTCGTCGGGAACATTTTAATGTCTGTCGACCATTGGGTAGGGTCGTTTAGAGTCCATTAGACTATGTATGAAAGCTTGCCAGCCAGAAGAAGGAGTCATAATTGAGGCATCTTCTTGTTTGGACTGATGTGTGATGTGAGGCTCGCCAGCCGTCGAGTGGGGTTTCGTTATGAGGCCCGCCAGCCGTTTGAGTCGGGTGTGCGTAATGAGGCTCGCCACCCGTTTTAATATGGTTGCGTAATTATCTCGCCACCCGTTTGAATATGGTTGCGTTCTGAGGCTCGCCAGCCGTTTGAATATGGTTGCGTTATGAGGCTCGCTAGCCGTTTGAAGATATCATAATATGTGAGAATTTGTCTGTCTCTGTCCTTTGGCAAACTCTCATTGGGGAAACTTATATTGAAAGAAATTTGCAAAACTTGATATATGCGAGACTCTGTCAGGATCAAATCATTCCGGGGAAATCTACTCGGTTGTGGCGAACAAAATTCTGGTAATAAAAGATGGGCCCACGGATTGTATGTCCGGAGGGAGGGTCCTGCTGAGATGATAACATCATGTGACGGTTTTGAGGCCTTTCAAGGCGCGGGTATACGGAAGACTCTTTCATTATCGAATCATTCCGGGGAATCAGCTCGATTTTGGCGAGCAACATCCTGATGATAAAAGATGGGCCTATGGATTGTATGTCCGATAGGTGGGTGTCCCGCATTGCTTTTTTCTTGTTGTTTTTTGAATTGATTGATAAGTGACGAACGATTGTCAATTGAAGGATTTTTTATTTGAAAAGTGACGAATGATCGTCAATTGAAGATTTTGATTTGATCTTTGCAGGATATCGAGGTGGCAAGCGTCGAGCCCCCAACTTACCTCGAGATGCTTGTTTTTGTTGCTTTTTTGTGTTTTTTATTGGTTTGAGAAGTGACGAACGATCGTCAATTAAAGACCTATTTTATTTGTGTATGAGATCGAGGTGGCAGGCGTCAAGCCCCAGGCTTACCTCGGGGTATTTGAATTGAATTATTTGAAGAAATGACGAACGATCGTCAATTAAATATTTTTTTGATCTGATCTGATTTGAGATCGAGGTGGCAGGCGTCAAGCCCTCAGCTTACCTCGAGGTATTTGTTTTTGTATATGTTGACTTTGTCTTGGGCGAAAGTCCCAGGGAGAAGCATATTCTCACATATGATATCTTCAAACGGCTGACGAGACTCAGAACGCAACCTTATTCAAACGGTTGGCGAGCCTCAGAACGGAACAAATATTCAAACGGCTGGCGAGCCTCAGAACGCAACCATATTCAAACGGCTGTCGAGCCTCATTACGCACACCCCACTCAAACGGTTGGTGAGCCTCATAACGCAACTCCACTCGACGACCTCTGGTATGACTCCTTCTTATGGCTGGCTAGCTTTCATACGTAGTCTATCGGACTTTAAACGACCCTCCCCCATGGTCGACATACATTAAAATGTTCCTGACGACGGGTCCTTGGTTCAGACCCATTGAACTGCCTCGCGTCGCCAGAGTCGGCAGGTTGTAATCTTTGATTGACCTGATGGCTATACTATGACTTTTGCCTTGTCCAAGCCTCAGTCAAAGTGGGGGCTCTGTAGATACCTCGTTTCTACACCTTCCGCCAACCACCCAGTGATGATTGAGCCTCATGTTTGATACGCGGAAAGATTTATGGCAATTCGTAAGTTTATCGTCAAGTGATAGCTCAAATACTTGTGTCTTCGTCATCTACGCGCCGGTACGGTCGTTTTGACAATCATTAGAGTCCATTTGGAGTCCGGGTCAAAAACCGCTTCATTTTCTATAAACAGTTTTGAAACTCCGGGTCGGAACACTCCGGAATATCCTGATTATTTTATTATATTTTCAAATTCTATCTTTTTAAATAAATTTATCTTGTTTTATCTTTAAAAATGGAAGTACAGATCAACCGCAATTCCGTAATAGAAACGTGCAAATCATCTTTCTTTAGCAGGAAACCTCTGGGGAAATGACGCAGCAGGTGATGCGCCTCTTAGAAGGATCACAGTTCCTGTTGTGCCTCTTCCCTAGTCTGTTCATTCCAAAGTTTGAGTTGTTCTACGACTCTTCCACTCTTTCCACTATAAAAAGAGATGTTCGTTCTCACTTTTAACGCACGCGAGTGTTCCACCCTTTATGTTCTTTCTTTGCATTCTAGACCTTGCGCTAAGCTTTTTGACATCTACGTGCTTGATCAATCGACCACGTAAGCTCATATGTTTCTGGGTACCCGTCACGTTTGCATTGACCGACTAATTTGACCAACTACACATCAATCAATTTAATCAATTTCAATCCTCTTACGTATACCTGGCAAACGGGTCAATCGGGTTCGGGTCGGGCCAATTCGGGTCAGGCCAATTCGAGTCTATCATATTATCGGGTTAGTTCAGGTCGGGTTATTTTGCGTTTCAGGTCTTTTTGGGTAAGTTGATCGGGTGTGTTTGAAGTCAGCGGGTCGGGTTATTTCGGGTCCAGGTCATTTTTGAGTCAATGGTTAAGAAAAAAAAGTGCATTTAGTCATTTCAAATCTCTTTTGTTCAATTAGAGTTGTATTTTTATCGGGTCATTTTCGGGATAGTAATTTCGGATCGGGTCATCCGTTCAGTTTCGGGTCGACGCACTTCAGGTCAAGTTCCGGTCGGGTCGGGTTAATTCAGGTTTCAGGTTATCTTCGGGTTTTGCAACTCGGGTTAGTTTGGGGCTCGGGTCAGCCTTTTCTTGTCGGGTCATTCGGGTCAGGTTGTTTTGGCCATGTCTACTCTTACGAGAGCACTTTCGTTACATTTGAGTCGAGTTGTCGCTAAAACGTAACTTTAGTTCATATCTCGTTTCGTCAACATGTAAGTCTGAGGGTGTTTAATTCCGTCTTTTATTGTTTGTATCATTTATTTTCATATTACTCATGTAAGATCTATATATGTAAGAAATAAATCCAAAATCAATTTTAAGTCAAATCCTTTCATAAAACCTTTTTAGTAATGATCCGACGTCGAGAAGAAACGCAGAAGCATCTGCGCCTTCTGGAAGAAATGCAGCACTTGTTGCGCCTCTTCCAGAAGCTACCTACTCCTACTCTTCTTCTTCTTCCTCTTGTTTCTGCGTCTTTACTTTCCTTTTTAATTTAATCTTTCATTAAATCGTTATTCTTGTCTTAGATCCCTAATAATCAATATTAGCGGGTTTTAGTCCTTTAATCAAGATAGGATTTTAGAGGTTCGATTTGTTCATATCAAATCTCTAGATTCGCCATTGACACAATTAGTCGTGCAAATTAATATGTTAAACTACTTCCACTCGAGTCATAGATCAATAATAAGTCATAAATACACAAATAACAATAACTGGTTGTGATTCTGGTTTCACAGCCAGAACCCAACTCAAGAACAGACGGAACAGGTGATGCGCCTCTTCCAAGGGACGCACCTGCTGCTGCGCCTATTCTGGGTTGGTTTCTGTCTCTGAACTTCCTTTCTGTAGCATCCGTGTCTCTGAACTTCGTCGTAGTTTAATTATGTAATTAATCGACTATTGACTCTAATATCACTGTTAATTCGTCTTTTAGATTTTCTAATCTTTTCCTTTTCTTTCAAATCTTCGTTTGGATATATTCCTGACATAGATCCTGCATTCATAGTAATCAATTGTAACTCTTATTTAATCATTATAATTGTATGATGTATTGTATGATTTCTACCTTCCTTTCACATGCAATCAATTCTAAATATTAATTCGACATAATTGAATGTTAAAACTACATGTTTACCGACATAGTCCAATTCACATGTTAGGATTAAAATGTTGGATGTTGCATTGCATGCATATAGTAGATGACATATCAAGTACAAACGATTTCCCTAATCATTAGTAGAGGCCGCTATCCAAGCGGGCGGGATTAGGTATTCGATTAAAGAACTTCCTAATACGTACCCTCACCCCTTACTCCAGATCTCTGTGAGCATCCGTGTTCATTGGCATCCACGAGAGTCATTCTAGACAGAGAATGCTAAGGGTAACGAGTTCTTAGTGTTCATGTAATTACTTTGTGTCTTGAGATGGCATAATGTATTCGAAGGGTTCTAATTTCCCATAAAAATTGGTGGCAACTCCACAAATGTGTATCACTACGCTTGTCCCTTGTTTCCATCCCGTGTGCGCCCCTCCGTGGTTCCCCGTGTACCACAGTTCGGCAAGGACCCACAATCCGTGAATCACAATTTGGCGACTCCGCTGGAGATTATACAATTACGTGTTACCCAGGGTGAAATTTGAAAAAGATTAAGGAATAGTTTGCACGAGAAAGTTATCGGTCCTCATTAATCGACCCTCTTAGGTCGTTTTATTCGGCCTTCTTAAGTGCAACCCAACCCATTTCGACCAATCGTCCTGTCCGGACGGTCCAAATTCCTATCTGGGCCTAATGATAGATAACGATTGACGTCAACCATACCGCGGTACATACTCATGTTAGTATCAAGAGCTTACACTCCTCGGGGAAATGGACTAGGAACCGACCTTACTCATGTTTGGCGTGGACCTCTCCATCGACCCCGGGTTTGATTGCTTGGTATGGCAACCCACGTTTTAAGCCAAAACCATCTTAAATGTACTCAACATACCCTTATAATGCCTGTTTAATGTGCATAACTCTACGTGATCACCATTTTGTAAATAAAACCATGACAGACTTTTCACAACGGTAAAACATTTTCAAAGGTGGCCTAAAGGTGCGCAAAATGAGTCGAAACTCTGCCCAAATGTCCAGTCAAAATCATCTATTCTCGAATTCGAGTCAACACTCCTACAACCACACTACGGTTGTCTAGGACAAATATTTCAAAACTAGTCATTTTCAAAACTTGCTTAGCACAGTGGTGCACACCCACTTCACAAGTCGAGTCATTCTCCAATTAAAGTCAACACTCCTATAACCACACTACGGTTGTCTAGGACAAACATTTCAAAACTAGTCATTTTCAAAACTTGCTTAGCACAGTGGTGCACACCCACTTCACAAGTCGAGTCACTCTCCAATTCGAGTCATCACTCCTACAACCACACTAAGGTTGTCTAGGACAAACATTTCAAAACCTGTCAATTTGAAAACTCTTTTAGCACAGTGGCACACGCCCACTTCACAAGTCGAGTCATTCTTCGAGTCATAACTCTTACAACCACACTACGGTTTTCTTGGACAATTATTTCAAAACTCACTTAAACACAGTGGCACGCTCCCACTTCACAAGTTGAGTCCTTTTGAGTAAGTGCGCTAGAATGATCGATCATGTTTTGATTCGTCTTCGGTCTCTTACCTCAGTTTCCAAGATGACGGGAACTAGTCAAGAAAGTATTCATCAACCCGAGCAAAACCCAAATAGAGTTTCCAGAAACAGAACATAAAGCAAATGAGCACACGTACTTTTATTAGTCACTTGCTCTACTTTTTACCCTTGACTAGTAGAATAGACTCCATATACTTTAGGTCGTATCGCTTTAGTGTAGATCACTCTACCTCTTAGAATAAGGCTTAACAAGGGGCGTGCATTTACCACCTTTTTCCATATCTTGTAGTGTGAAAATTCCTTGATCGTCGTGTCTCTAGGTGACCTCTAGGTTTGGAGACTCTATTTTTCTACCCGATTCGTCAATTCCTATATGACTACCAAACAAACACAAATTGCATACTATGCCAAACAATTCAATACCCTTACCATGGGTTCTAACAAACTAGCTCACCCGAGGGTCAAATCGAATTTTTAGTGCAATCGTGCCTAAAACTATCAAATCAAAAACAGTCCAACGACTATCAAAACAAAAAACAGTCCTACGATGACTATCAAATCAAAAAACAGTCCAACGACGACTATCAAATCAAAAGCAGTCCAACGACGGCTATCAAATCAAAAACAGTCCAACAACGACTTCAAATCAAAAACGATCCAACAACGACTTCAAACCAAAAACAGTCCAACGACATCAAATCAAAAGTCTCAAATATTTTCAAAAATTCACGAGACAAGAAAAAAAATCCAATCAATACAAACAAAACAAAATCACTCCAATAGTCATATTTCAGACGAATCAATTCGCAGTTACCATGTCTCCATGCCCTTTGGGACGATCCTTTCATTCATTTAGGTGAGTGAGAGAGACACAAAGATCTCCAGTGTATTCTAACACTATTAGAACCTTCCACTCCATTCCATTTTTATCAGCCTTGTTTAGCATCTAAGAATTCGATAGATGTATACTAAGCTTAAACGGTCGCAAAAATATTTTGTTTCTATAGTATCAGTTTAGCGTAATTCGCCGAGCTTGTTACTTTAAAGAGGGCAAAACTCCTCCAAACTCTCAAGCAATAAAAAATACACGCCTCGCGTAACTCACGTGCTGCTCATACGACACAAAGTAAAACCGGCCCCTCGTCAGTCTAAATTAATATCGCTATGCTCTTGAATTTTGACATTTGGATCTCCTCATGTCATCAAATAACCTTAATTCTAAAGTTCCTTACAAGCGTTCGCTTCGAACGATTATTCTTTTACATTTTTTCGAACTACGCACATGGTTTGATTTCATTTTTTTTTTCAAGATGAATACGTAGGCAATCCTTCACAGAATTCAACCCGTCATGTAAATAGAAGGACATTTGCGTTTGCATTTGAAATTCGATAAGAATAATAAAGGAAAATCTCGTCAGTTTTTTAACTAACTTCACCTAGGATTTCCAAATCCTTGTCGGGTTCGTTTATCAAGACGGAAGACGACATAGCTGCCAAATGAGCACTTATTCGTTTTAGGGGAATCATTTCACTCCTCTTTCTTTTTTCAAACATTTACACATGTCCGGTCATTTCAATCATTTACACATATCCGGTCATTTCAAACACTTTCACATGTCTGGTCATTTCAAACACTTACACATGTCTGGTTCTTTCAACACTTTACATTTCCTTAAAAATTCTTTTAAGGGGGTAGCTCGTTTTGCGCCTGTTTAGGCCACCAATATGCTACATGTAAATCATGTGACCTCAATTCTGTGATTTCTATGTGATTTCGGCAGTATGACGGCGGAAACCGTCGTCTACCAAACCTGTTTTTAGACTAACCTGCAAGAACAAAGAACACCCAGCAGCAAAGACACTCAGGCCATCAGATACAACCAAAGGAGGCATGTACATCAAACTGGGGGCTCTCGCCCAAAACAAAATTCAAAAATTCAAAAATCCAAAACTGGGGGCTTTCGCCCAAAACAAAATCCAAAAATCCACGGATTGTGATACACGGATTGTGGATCCTTGCCGGACTGTGGTACACGGGAACCAAGGAGGGGAGCACACAAAATGGAAATAAGGGACAATCGTAGTGATACGCATTTGTGGAGTCGCCACCAATTTTTATGGGAAATCAGAACCGTTCGAATAATTTATGCCATGTCAAAACACAAAGTAAATGACATGAACACTAAGAACTCGTTAGCATTCTATGTCTAGAATAACTCTCGTGGATGCCAATGAACACGGATGTTCACAGAGATCTGGAGTAAGGGGTGCACGTACGTATTAGGAAGCTCTTTAATCGAACATCTAATCCCGCTCGCCTTGATAGCGGCCTCTACTAATGATTAGGGAAATCGTTTATACTCGATATGTCATCGGTTTTATGCATGCTATGCAACATCCACAAGTTAATCCTAGTATGTGAACTAGACTATGTCGGTGAACATGTAACTTTAGCACTCAATCATGTCGAATTATGATTTAGGATTGATTATATGCGAGAAGACACAGAAATCATACAATGAACCATAAAATTATAATGATTAAATAAATTATAAAATAAATATTACAATTGATTACAAGGAATACGGGATCTATGTCGAACACATACTTAAAACGGACGTTTGAAAGAAAAGAAAACAAAATAATCTAAAAGACAGATTAACAGTGATATTACGATTAATAGTCGATTAACTGTAATTAAACTACGTCGAAGCGAGAAAGGAAGTTCAAAGACATAAACCATCCCAGAACAAGAGTAGCAGCTGCGGTCTTTTGGAAGAGGCGCAACAACCCATGCGTCTGTTCTTGAGTTGGGTTCTGGCTGTGAAGCCAGAATCGCAATCAGTTAATGTTATTTGTGTGTTTATGACTTATTATTGATCTATGACTCGAGTGAAAGTTGTTTAACATATTAATTTGCAAGATAATTGTGTCAATGACGAATCTAGAGATTTGATATGAAAAAATCGAACCTCTAAAATCCTATCTTGATTCAAGGACTAAAACCCGCTAATACTGATTATTGGGGATCTAAGACAAGAATAACGATTTAATGAAAGATTAAAATAAAAAGGAAAGTAAAGACGCAGAATCAAGAGGAGGAAGAAGAAAAGCAGGAGCAGGCAACCTCTGAAAGAGGCGCAGCAAGTGCTGCGTTTCTTCCAGAAGGCGCAAATGCTTCTGCGTTTCTTCTCGGCGTCTGATCACTACTAAAAAGGTTTTATGAAAGGATTTGACTTAAAATTGATTTTGGATTTATTTTTGACATAGATCTTACGAGTAATATGAAAATAAATGATACAAACAATAAAAGACGGGATTAAACACCCTCAGACTTACATGTTGACGAAACGAGATATGAACTAAAGTTACGTTTTAGCGACAGCTCGACTGGAATGTAAGGAAAGTGCCCTCGTAAGAGGATTGAAATTGATTAAATTAATTGATGTGTAGTTAGTCAAATTGGTCGGTTAATGCAAATGTGACGGGTACCCAGAAGGATCTGAGCTTACGTGGTCATTTGATCAAGCACGTAGATGTCAAAAAGTTTAGAGCATGGTCTAGAATGCAAAGAGAGAATAGAAGGGGCTGAACACTCGCGTGCCTTAAAAGTGAGAACGGACCTCTCCTTTTATAGTGGAAAATGTGAAAGAGTCGTAGAACAACTCAAACTTTGGCAATAACAGACTGGGTAACAGACGCGGCAGGAACTGTAATCCTTCTAAGAGGCGCATCACCTGCTGCGTCATTTCCCCAGAGGTTTCCTGCTAAAGAAGAAAGATTTCCACGTTTCTATTACGAAATTGTGGTTGATCTACACTTCCATTTTAAAAGATAAAACGAGATAAAATTTATTAATTTGATATAATTTGAAAATATAATAAAATAATCAGGATATTCTAGAGTGTTCCAACTCGGAGTTTCAAAACGGTTTATAGAAAATGAAGGTGTTTTTGACCCGGACTCCAAAAGGACTCTAATGACTGTCAAAACGACCGTACCGACGCGTAGATGACGACCAAGGGGTAGAAACAAGTGTTTAAGCTTTAACTTGACGATAAACTTACGAATTATCATAAATCTTTCCACGTATCAAACATGCGGCCCAATCATTACTAGGTGGTTGGCGGAATGTGTAGAAACGAGGTATCCACACTAATATGTCTATATCTGAACGACCTTTAGCGATGCTTGTTTGGATCATTGCCGGGAATCGGAGCAAGGCTAGGAATACACACTCATTTATCTCCAACGTATTTCTGAGTTGCATGATCATCAGCTTTTCCATTTATCTACTCATTTTCAAGATTGTACCATACAAGTTCTATGTTGTTTTCGAGTCTTAGTAGCAAGACCTCCCCATTGTCTCTCCTTGATATTTGAGTATTGACCCATAAGAATTCCGAAGGAATTTGTCCTCCTACAATCTCGTACAACTTTTTCCAAGACTCTACTACGCCATACTCTTTCATCACCCACATTGAGAGAGTTGGGTAATCTGACGACGGCCAATGAGTGGCGAGTCTGCATATACGTCCACGTGAGACGATCAAGTCAAGTTCACCATCATCTTCTCTGTTAAGGCTAGTAGGATATCGTATCTCTCTCAACTACTCAGTGTGAAGATCAAAAAGCAAAAGAATTTTAATTCTGGTACTATTCTTTAATGTAATCCAATGTAATTTGTTGCTCACGACGACTACACTCCTCCTCAAACCAAATTTATTGTATATGCGTATTGAATCAGGTTTTTTTTGGGTTTGTTTTTCCATGAATTACTACTATATGTGCTATCCACATGGACCATGATACAATCTTCTTTCCACTCAATGTTAACAATTTTGTAATCACGGCCGACTACATCATAGCCAAATCCTTAATACGCATCCGAGATGTTAAGAGAAGCCAAATTAGGAGGAGATTTTTATTAAAGTACTACTATATTCTCTATTAACCGGGTTACACAATAAAAATCTGGATCCTAAAAATTTTAAGCAAATCAATCCATTGGAAGATCTGACAATCTAACAATAGGAGTTAAATGTTTCGCTCTTCATGGGCTTTCCACATGTATATTTAGGAGCGCAAAGATATAAAGAGAACAAAAACCAATTTATCATCGCAGAGCAACTAGAAACCAGTATAAAGTCAGTTGAGTCATGGAATTGGAGGGTGTGCTTAAGATGAATATTTCTGAAATTTGACGAGTTAATAAGATTGTACCAATCCCTGCATACGGACTTAAATTGTAACAAGGATTTAACCAGAAGCTTGGTTAATAAGTTGTACTACAAAGTATCGACATGAAGAAGTGCCATGATGTTTAGGGTTTCGTCATCAGGAATAGTAGGAGTAACGATGAACTTCATGGTTCTGCAATAATGGAACTCTATTTGCTCTCATTAATTCATCCTTATTTTATACTCTTACAATCTCTTACATATCTTGCCCTACAAGTCTTCTCTAATATTTCCTAATCTAAGATACTATAATATTTCCTAGTCTAAGATACTTTTGAGATACCAAGTACACGTAATATTTTATATTTAGATCGTTGTTCTATCTTTTTTTCACAATATTTATGTATGATATTATTATTATATTACTAATTGTTTTTCTTTATATATCAACTTCTATTAGCATAAGAAAATTTATGTGTAAATGCATAAAAGTAACAGTGTTACATCAATTCTTGTTTAAGATTGTCTTGACTTAAGACGTACCCAGCTTCTTGTTGGCCAGGTGATTGTGTAATTTGGTCATGTTGGAGTACTTTGTTCACTTTATCCCACATTGGTGAGAAGGTGGACAACTTACTAGTATATAACACTTGTCCTATGTGACTTCTTAATTAGAAGCACATGGGCTTTACCTATGAATCTAGTGTGGATCACTAGTGTGGACCTAGAATATCTTATGGATCAGATTAAGGCACATTTAGGCACTTGGTGTGGGGCATTTGTATAAAGGTACGTTATTAATTTTAGATATTTAGCAATTTTACACCTATATATTATAAGTACACCAATAGAAAAATATAGATTCTATTAATAACTCCATTAGCAATGTTTTAACAAATATCCATAATCAAACAACAAACATACTCAAAACCATTTGCATATCCACTACCAGTAAGAATATCAAACCTAACTTTTTTTTTATAGTGTCGATTTTATATTGCTAGTCGTTGGGCAGTGGCCTACAAAGAAAGAAACCATCGGCTCTATCTTGCTCATTTTTTTTCTAAGATTGCTAGTTATGTACTACCAAGCGTTATACCGTGCATCACAGTTCAGAGCACTACATTTCCCTTCAAAATGAAATCAACCTGAGATAACACAAATAATGACTGTTAACCATTTGGAGGACAATGACCCATACAACAACCCACTGCGGCATCCTGACCAAAAAACCAATGTTTTCGTGTGAGACAAGTTAACTGGTGATGTTGACTTGGCGATCCTCAAAATCGATATCACACAATTATTCTTAACGTGGCCCAAAACAAATCTAACCAAAAATAAAAGTCGTTATTTGTAACACCCTCATATACCAAAGAATACATATCAAAACAAGCCATAAAGAAACAATACTTTATTTAATAAATAGTTTAAATCAAATACATAGTCTCAAACTAGACGACATACCATCTAGACTAATAATCCAAAAATAACAATCATACAATAAAGTAAAGTAATTTCTAATGCACGACTTTAGTAGACTCCGCGGAAGCTATGACTCAATAGTGGTGATCCCCTTAACATCCCAGCGCAACTCAATAAATTACATGATCACCTACTCACCATCCCCCACTGAATCACAACACTTTATTAAAACAATAACGAGATCAGTAATCGTATATACCGACCAATGTACAAGACAAGCACAAGTAAAGAGAAATCGGAGGGACACCGCAACAGTCACCTCAGTAGACTAAGGTTACCATCCCTACTCTACAAAAAACACCAATTGACCCTAGACCGCAGCCACAGGCTTCGAAATTCCATCTCACCGCAGCGAGATAAACCCGGAACATTAATGTGCACATCCCCCAAGTAGCTGGATAACTACGGGGGCGAACTCGGGGTGTGATCCGTCTCCCAATGGAATCACCAACCAGTAACCATAGTAACCATCATAACAACTTAAACTCTAATCCTGAACTCCATCATCATCATCATAAATCAAATAATCAAGTATCATACAATATCTCATCACATCAATTAGCATAAGCAAATACTGAGTAGGGTAACCATACCTTTTTGACAACTCCGCAATCAAACAAGCAGTTACTCAAAATTTCTCTTTTATGAAGGCTCCTCCTAAGTAATAATAATCATATAATCAATATTCCACATAATCCCTTTTTCACCCAATTCAATTAGGGTTATAACAAGACATACAATTTACAAAGTATAGATACTTACCAATGCAATCAACAAAGTAGCGATAGATCAGATCCGGCACAATATGATTAAGGATGTTCTTGAGGAATTAGAGAGAGTTTTGAGAGGAAAATAGGGTTTTACTGTGAACGTTATTGTGATTATGAATCTTAACTCCTCTTATTAATCCTTAATCAACCGTCCGACTAATCCACGAAACCCGTCGTACTTGATCGAGTACAACATGTACTCGGTCGAGTACAACTTACTCGGTCGAGTGCCTAACTCGGTCGGCCGAGTACACAAGAACAGAATGCTATTTCAAGCGACAAACCAATTTACTCGGTCGAGTACTCTAACCACTCGGTCGAGTAAGCTTTACTCGACCGAGTGCTAAGTAGACAGAAATACAAAGTATTACACTATTAACTTCTCATGATTCAAGAGAACAATGAAAAGTAGATAGGAGTTTTTTTTCCCTATTGTAAGATGAGGCACAAAGCCAATATCATTTAAAAGGTGCGACGATAAGACCCTACAATCTAAATCTGTATTACCTTGCTAGAAACAACTGGGCAAGACCTCTTTCATAAGACGGGGAAACGGGAAAACAAAGGTATGACCATATGAGAAAATGGACTATCGGAGACTCCGATCCAGTGATTATCGGCAAAAATGTCATGATGTTATCACACTACTATGCAAATGACCTTTAAACTTGTCCCAACATGTAAAAAATGGCCAGTACCTCATAAGAATTTTCCTAATCTTGAAATTCTAAGTTAGAAAACTTTATTATCTACTTAAATGACCACCACAAGATTATTCCATTTGTTTAGTAATTCCGGCAGTGGTACGATAAAAGGCTAAATGTACACTAATCTATCATATGAGTTATGAACAAAGAGAGGTTATTTCCATATGACCCACGATAAGACTGTTTCATAAAATGCATCTCCACTCTTCGTTACTCTATCGTCTCCTTTATAGGTTGCAACATTGTTGGGTTATTTGGGGTAAAACATATGTTAAATTAACAATATATAAGAAGATTGTAATATTGTAGAATTTATTGAGAAGTTTTTGGTACATTTTGTTGAAGTACAATTTACATATTTATAGTACTACATACAATACAATATTATGAAAAGTAACAATGTTTCATTCTAAGAGTCACAATGTTTCATCTAACTTTGAATCATTCTTTCAACACCTCCCCTTGATTCAAAGTTACATACTCCGAGTTGCGTTCGGAAGAAATCATGCTTTGCGTGAGGAAGCGCTTTTGTGAATATGTCTGCCACTTGCTCATTGGTACCGCAGAACTTAAGAACCACTTTTGCATCAGATACAAGCTGTCGAATGAAGTGGTGTTTGATATCAACATGCTTTGTTCTTGCATGAAAGGCGGGATTTTTACTCATAGCAATGGCAGCCCTATTGTCACAGAAAATTTCAGTGGCTTCTGTCTGCACGCAGCCAAGATCCCCAAGTAGCTTTCTAAGCCATAAAGCTTGACGCGCAGCGGAAGTGGCGGCTGCGTATTCTGCTTCTGAAGATGACAATGCTACTGTTTCTTGTTTTTTTGAACTCCAAGTTATGGCTCCCGAACCAAGGCTGAATATATTACCTGATTTACTCTTACGATCATTCAAACTTCCTGCCCAATCGCTATCACTAAAGCCAATCAATTTTAGACTTGATTTTTCCGAATACCAAATGCCAAACTCTGCAGTTCCAGCCACATAATGAAGAATTCGTTTTGCCGCACCAAAGTGTTGTTTGGTAGGTTTGTGCAAATATCGGGACACTAAACTGACTGAGTAAGCAATGTCGGGTCTAGTGTGTGTTAAATAATTTAATCCACCCACTAAACTTCTGAAATGCTTTGGATTAGCTCCCTGTGTACCGTCTTCATGTCGTAGCTTCTCATTAATGTTCATTGGAGTGGTTGCAACCTCACCATTTAACATGTTAAATCTCTTTAGTAAATCAACGGAGTACTTCTTTTGGCTCACAAAAATTCCATCTACATTTTGCTTTACTTCAAGACCCAAGAAATATTGTAATAACCCCAAATCTGTCATCTCAAAAGTCCTCATCATACTTGACTTGAACTCAATGACCAAGGACTCGGAAGACCCCATATAAATCATATCATCTACGTAAAGGCAAACTAATAAGAAATTATTACCTTTACGTTTGGTGTAGAGGGTTGGTTCACTTTCACTTTTTTTAAATCCCTTCTCTCGGAAAAATAGATCAATTCTACTATACCAAGCACGCGGTGCTTGCTTCAATCCGTAAAGAGCTTTTCTTAATCTATAAACTTTGTCTTCAGAGCCATTCACAATAAAACCTTGCGGTTGTTCCACATATACCTCTTCCTCTAAGTTGCCATTTAAGAATGCCGATTTCACATCAAGTTGATATACAGGTATATTTTGTTGGGCTGCAAGGGCTAGCATAATTCTCACCATTTCAAAGCGAGCAACGGGAGAAAAAGTTTCTGCAAAATCGATACCTTGTTGTTGAGAGTATCCTTTTGCCACTAGACGAGCCTTATGCTTTTGAATAGTCCCATCGGAATTGTATTTTGTGCAGAATATCCATTTTAAACCTATCACATTTTTGCATTTTGGATGATCAACCAACTCCCATGTTTTGTTTTTTTCAATTGCATTCATTTCCGCTTTCATAGCAATTTTCCACTCGGGTTGTTTCTCAGCCTCTTCAAAAACAGTTGGGTCAGTAACTAGCAGAGCAAAGTTACATGACCTGTAAATTTTTTCCGGGACTTGAACTTTTTGATGGGAGAGTCACTATCACTCAACGTGCCACTTTGTGAACCCTGGTTATTGCTTCTTGGTGTTGATGGCGGAGTATCTACCGGTGAGGATAAGTTTGATGTTATCTTTGTATCTAAATTTTCTTCCACTTCAGCAATCGGAATATGAGAATAAATGCCATCTTTGTCAATATGCCACTGAGAACAAGCTTCCTCGTTGAACACAACATTCCTGCTGATAATTACTTTGCCACTCGCAAGATTATATAGACGATATGCTTTTGATTGTAGACAATAACCAATAAAGATGCATTTTTCAGATTTTGTATCCAATTTTGAATGGTTATTAATCAAAGCATAACATATACAACCAAATACTTTCAGGTGACTTACCCCCGGTTTCTTACCTCTCCATGCTTCAAATGGCGTTCGGTCGAACACTGCCCTTGTTGGAGATATATTTAAAAGATATACGGATGTGGCTACTGCTTCCCCCCAAAACTTGTTCGGAAGCCCCTTTGACTTCAACATACTTCTAGCCATTTCCACCACCGTTCGATTTTTCCGTTCTGCAACCCCATTCTGTTCTGGTGTATAAGGGGCTGTAAGGTCTCTACGAATGCCATACTGATCACAGAAACTATTAAACTCTCCTGACACAAATTCCCCTCCTCTATCGGTTCGGAGAGCAATTATATGATTTCCACTTTGATTTTCCACCACGGCTTTGAATTTTTTGAAATTTTCAAATGCTTCATACTTTGATTTTAGGAAATAAACCCAGCTCATTCGGGTATAATCATCAGTAAATAATAGAAAATACCGGCTTCCACCTAATGATTCATTTTTCATAGGCCCACACAAATCGGCATGAACAAGTTCTAAAGACTTAGTAGCCCTCCATGTCTTCGCTTTAGGAAAAGACGCTCTACTTTGTTTTCCATACACACAGCCTTCGCAGAAATTAAGGTCATCTATTTTTGGCAGGCCAACTACCATCTCCTTCCGACTCAAGAGTTTCAAACTACGCATATTTAGATGACCATATCGTAAATGCCACAGTTCAGAATCATTTTTCTGTTTAGCAATCAGTGCTTTATTCTCAACATTCGAAACATCCAGCGGAAACATTTTGTTTTGAGTCATATGAACATTTTCTATTATATGACCCATGTTCTTTTTGATTACAACACACATACCATCATCAAACACAATCTTATAACTACTAGTCATTAATTGGCCAATACTCAGCAAATTATGTGCAAGATCAGGAACAAATTGCACATCATGAAGAAGTTTTACATCACCTTGTACGGTTTTGATGGCGATAGTACCTTTACCTTCCACGTGCATTTTTTTGTTGTCTCCAAGACGAACATTTCCTTTCTTTGATTCGTCAATTTCTTTGAACAAAGATTTTGTTCCTGACATATGATTGGAACATCCGCTGTCCAAAAACCACACTTCATTATTTTCAAGTGGATTCTGTATCTTTGAGTGAGCCATAAACAACATGCTTTCATCTTTGGTATGCTTAGAAAAATTGGCATGAGATTGTTCATTCTTTTGTTTAATCCAACAATCAATTTCCTTGTGCCCATATTTAGTGCAATAGTGACATTGAATTTGTTTTTTATGTGTATGAGAATCATGAGTAAGGCCTCTGCCTCTACCACCATAACTACCAAAGTATCCCCTGCCTCTACCATTGTCACGACCTCGACCGCGACCGCCACGGAAACTACCTTTGCCTCGGCCGCGGTTTCCGTAACTTTCTGTCTTCCCTTTATTAGAAGACTCCTCTTGTACTTTAAAGGCTTTCTCCTCTACTTTAGCACAACGTTTTTTCATCCTACTTTCATGGGCTAGCAATGAACCCATCAATTCATCAAAGGTGTATGTAGATAAATCCTTTGATTCTTCAATCGCAGGGACAACATGATTCCAATCTTCACTCAAACTCCTTAAAACTTTACTTACAATAACTTCATTACTAATCTTCTCACCATACGACCTCATTTGACCAACAATATCAGTAACTCTTGACAAATAAGTTTGAACGGACTCCTTCTCCCCCATAGATAATTCTGCAAAATCTCAACGAAGTGTTTGCAAACGTACCTTAAGTACTCGTTGATCACCCAAATATTCTTGTTTGAGTGTCTCCCATGCTTCATGAGCACTATTGGCTTCTGTGATTCAGGGGAAAATTTCATCATCTAGTGCTGATTGAATGAAGAACAGTGCCTTAGCATCTTTTTTACGGTTCTCCTTCAACTGCGCATCAGGAACATCCGGAGTCGGGTCCGGTTCAGTGTATTCCGTCTCTACCAAGTCCCACAACTCTTGGGATTTAAACATGGTCTTCATTTTTAGACTCCATAGATGATACTTTTCTCCCTTAAAGATTGGAATGGATGGTGAAGTAGATGTATTAGTACCATTACCAGCCATCTTTGGTAATTAAATTGGGAATTATTAATGTTCTCGTTTTTTTTTTTAAAATTTTAGGTATTATGGAGTTTGGGAATTAATTGGGTTGGCAGAGAAGGGGTTTGTTTTTGTTTTGTTTTTTCTTTTAGTTTGACGGTTGGGATCAAAACCTGATAGTCTGATACCACTAATGTTGGGTTATTTGGGGTAAAACATATGTTAAATTAACAATATATAAGAAGATTGTAATATTGTAGAATTTATTGAGAAGTTTTTGGTACATTTTGTTGAAGTACAACTTACATATTTATAGTACTACATACAATACAATATTATGAAAAGTAACAATGTTTCATTCTAAGAGTCACAATGTTTCATCTAACTTTGAATCATTCTTTCAACAAACATTTCTCAGATAATGACAATTGCATGAGTTTTATTTACAATCCACAGATAACCAGTTAAACTCTTGAGTCAAACTGAAGATTCTAATTGGGCTCCTTTTGAATTGAGGAGAAAATTTGGTATAAGTATTTTATGGGAAGGTCTTACATTCAAATTTTAGTATGAGAAAATTTCTTTATAACATCATTTGGTTAATCTAGATACCTTATTTCTACATCCTTCGCCAATCACCTAGTGATGATTGGGCCGCATGTTTGGTACGCGAAACGATTTATGACAATTCATAAGTTTATCGTCAAGTGATAGCTCAAATACTTGTGTCTACCCCTTGGTCGTCATCTAAGTGTCGGTAGGGTCGTTTTAACAGTCATTAGAGTTCATTTACAGTCCGGGTCGAAAACCGCTTCATTTTCTATAAACCGTTTTAAAACTCCGAGTTGGAACACTCTGAAATATTCTTATTATTTTATTATATATTTCAAATTCTATCTTTTTAATAAAATTATCTCGTATTATCTTTTAAAAGGGAATTATAGATCAATCACAATTCCGTAATAGAAGCGTGGAAATCTTTCTCCCGTGGTAGGAAACCTCTGGGGAAATGGCGCAACAGGTGATGCGCCTCTTCCAAGGATCGCAGTCATGTTGCGCCTCTTCCCCAGTCTGTTCTTTCCAAAGTTTGTGTTGTTCTACGACTCTTTCACATTTTCTACTATAAAAGGAGAGCTTCGTTCTCACTTTTAAGGCCCGCGAGTGTTCTGCCCCTTCTCTTCTCTTTTTGCATTCTAGACCTTGCTCTAAGCTATCAACATCTATGTGCTTGATCAATCGACCACGTAAGCTTAGATCCTTCTGGGTACCCGTCACGTTTTTGCATTGACTGACCAATTTGACCAACTACACAATCAACGTAATCAATCAATTTTAATCCTCTTACGAGGGCACTTTCTTTACTTACTCGAGTCGAGCTATCACTAAAACGTAACTTAGTTAATCTTGTTTCGTCAAACATGTAAGTCTGAGGGTGTAAATCTCATCTTTTTATTTGTATTTTATTCAATCAATTTATGTAAGATTCATGTCGGAAGTATGTTAAAAATTTTTAAAAACCTCTATTTATTAGTCTTTTCTTTATGTATAAGTCGTGTTTTAAACATAGTTATTCATATTCAGATGTTTTAATCCTTGACTTAGATCCCTAATAGTCAATATTAATGGGTTTTAGTCTTCTAATTTAATTAATTAAAGCACTTTCACTCGCGTTTTGGATCGACAATTAATCGCAAATACCAACAAACGTTAACTGATTGCGATTCTGGCTGTGACTCAAGAACATCCTCTTCCAGAGAACGCACCGGCTGTTGCGCCTATTCTGGGCTGGTTTCTGTCTCTGAACTTCCATTATCGTTTTGACGTAGCTTTAGTTATATATTTAATCAATTATTAACTCTAATATCTTTGTTAATCCGTCAAATTATTTTCTTTTCTTTTCTTTCAAACCTTTGTTTTGGATATATTTCCGACATAGATCCTGTAATTCATTATAATTTTCTTGTATTCATATTTATATTGTGATTGTATGATTGTTTCTTCCTCATTTATAATTAATTCTAATTCCCAATTCGACACAATTGAGTGCTAATTACATGTTCACAGACATAGTTTAATTCACTTGTTAGGATTAAAACGTTGGATGTTGCATTGCATGCATATAATCGATAACATATCAAATACAAACAATTTCCTTAATCATTAGTAGAGGCCGCTATCGAGGCGGGCGGGATTAGGTGTTCGATTAAAGAGCTTCCTTATACGTACCCTCACCCCTTACTCCAGATCTCTGTGAACATCCGTGTTCATTGGCATCCACGAGAATATTCTAGACATAGAATGCTAAGGGTAACGAGTTGTTAGTGTTCATGTCATTACTTTGTGTCCTGACATGGCATAAGGTATTCGAACAGTTCCAATTTCCCACAAAAATTGGTGGCGACTCCACAAATGCGTATCACTACGCTTGTTCCGGTCCGTGGTCCCGCCGTGTACCACAGTCCTCTCACATGTAAGACCATCTTACGAAATAATCTAAAGCCTTAAAACTGGAACAAACCTTAGAATAGTTTGTTTCAATAGTTAGCATGACATAATTGATAAATAATTTTGTTCTTGTTGATTCGTTTCTTTTAGCCTGCAATACCTATAATAAAACCAAACAGCAACATGTTACAAAAGACGGCAACCAACTTAGCCACCAACCATCACATATGACGAAAGACTAAAAACTAACAAGCATGCTTTTTCCTTTTATAATATAGTAATCATAGCTTCGATACCTTAAAGAGCTTTCAATGAAGAAGCCTCAAGTGAGAAGCATACAAATACTAATATATCAAAACATTTTGATAACACATAATTTACATTCGACAGCTTAACTCAAACTCTCACATATCCATATAACAAGATCAACTAATTCTACACCGTCTAATTTCACATCGTATAAACACAAATTAAACTATTCCAGAGCACTAACTTGAAAAGGCAAAGACTAAAACGAGGTCCATTACAATGACAATGAAATAACAAAGGGAGCGGGGGGAGATACCTCTAAAGGAGGGGTTGTCATTCACATTTTGTTGTACTTCGCTAGTGGCACAACATAGGGCCGGCATGCGAACCTAAAACCAATGTTTGATAAATTTACAAACCAAGTCCCCTCTCTGGCATGCACCGCAGAAATTTGGCCGTATTTCAGATTAGTAACCAACAAAACGTGCAATCAAAATAACCACAAGTATAATATGCATTACGTAGGCGTAACCAACAGTATTTCCTAATGACTATTTGTAACCTACTACAAAAGCATGAATGGGTCACTAGTAGAAAAATGACATTAGGCAAGTAGATAAGGCTACGGTCGCTGAAAATAAGCGTAGCCTATTACAAAAGGCTACGGTCGATGAAAATCAGCCGTAGCCTAATATATAGGTAAAAATAAAATGCTACGGTTCACCTATAAAACCGTAGCCAAAAGTATTTTATACGCGCTAAAGACAACGGTTGTATATGAACCGTAGCCATTTATAATAGTAAGGCCCACTATATACTCTATAGTCTGTACTGTCAAAACAAAACATTATCAGTTTATCACTTCAATGAAAAACCCTAAATCACAAATAGTACGGTGGATCAGCACAACATCACCTTCAACGATGAACACTGTCCTTGCCGGCCTTCGCTCACCGCTCATCCTTCACACGACTCTCCCTCACTGTCTATCTGTCTCCGTCCCTTGCGCCTATTGCAATCTCAATTGACCAAAACCTTAAGGCATAATTTGTATACAATTGGGGTAAGATTGATTAAATGTTCGCTTTTATCTTTAAAGTTATTATTTTTATCATTTTTAATCCTAATTTTTCTAATTTATCTTATGTTTTGCAATTGTGTTGATAAGGCAATATTTATAGGGGATGTGCCGATTGTTTTCAGTTCAATTAAGTAACTTTCTCATGTTGTTCAAAACCCCCTTTCTAGCTCTTTCAATATATCAAGTGTCATTCAGCTTGTTTAAATTTTGTTGTTTCATGATTTGCTAAATGAGTTTTTGATGGGTTCCATGAATTTGCAGTATTGAATACCATTAATTTGAGAGATAACCCAAATCAATTTGAGAGTTGGAACATCAATTAGAATTGTTGATCTTTGCCAAGGTTATCATGGAAATGATCATCCATTTGAAGCTCAAAATTCTAGGTATGCTTCGTATTTCTTACAAATTTAATGGCTTGATTTTTCTTTGTTATGTTTGTTTGTTTCTGATTTCATCATAGTGCCATTTTCTGTAGTGACATACATTTCATATCTTGTACAAAGAAAGAAGAGTTTCGTGTGATGTACTTTTGATGAACGCCAATTAACTTCTATATAGCGGTCGTTTGATTGTAATAAATCATATTCCTTGAATAGTTTTTTAGCCTACCGAAAGAATCAATTTATTATATGGGGAAATAAAAGTGCTTAATATGATTCTTGTGAGACGGTCTCACATTAATTTAACGTGAAACAACCTACTAGAAATTACCAAATGGAATATTTGCAAATGTAAAAGAGTAAGCCAATTATATGGGAGAATCTCAATATATAATCTCATTACGAGACGCTCTCACTCAAACTATATACTTCACTTTGTATCTAAACGAGTTGTTAACCTGAAGTTTAGTTTCGTTTTTCCTTTTCTATGAAGCTTATAATAAGCTACTCAATATGGTATGATAATGCACAATGTAGATTACAAACTATAGATGTGTAGTTCATACTCTTTTTAAAATCTTAGCCCATCTACATTATAAACATTGATAATTTGATATAGATGGCTGACTAAACTATGACTATAAAGTGCTTATAAATACATAATCCCCTTGTTTGTTTTTTTAGTTTATGCACTTCTTAATGGTAATGGTGCCTGAGTACCGTACTTGTGTCAAGTGTCATTGTCATACCTATTTCTGGTGTTGGACATTGGTATGTATGATAATATGATGACGTGGAAAATTTTATCAGATTAATTTTGTATTAGTGTCATTCTATCCTAATAGTTGCGTGTGTATTTCTTTCTTATTATAAACATGGCCAATTTAATTATTAATCCTAAATTCTCTACATTTACATGTTTTTTTTTGTCTATTTTCTTTTCATTTGTGCAAGGAAGGGCTTTTGAGTTCTATTCTTTCTTATTATATCTGATAACCATATATACATACGTGTGCCTAAAACAGTTGCACACCTCTGCTTTTGTACAAGGCAAGCTTGAAGAGCACTTTTGTTACTCTTAAGTACTCAACATTCTTCAGTACTGCTGCCACCAGCCCACCAGGTATGGCCGTTTACTATTTCTATTCGTTTAATTCAAAATGATATTATTCACTATTTGATTCTTACATTGTTGCGTTTTAAAGGCTATAGTCTTATAAGAAATTCAAAGGATCTTTATAAGAGTTTCGGATTTTATATTCCTTCATTCTCCTCCATTGCAGTAAAAATGATGCCCAAATGTAACTATATCATGCCCAAATATACTCGGGTATATTAAATGAGAGCTGCAACAATTAGTTGGTAAGCGTCTGTATATTTTTGCCCAAGAACATTTTATAGCCGAAGATGGCCAATTTCAGTTCTTTCCTTATTTTATATATATGTGATATACGTGGAGACCTTAGATGAATCAGTTTAGTTGTGCAATTAGTAATGACTCATTCATGTAGTCATATTTCTATCAAATAGTGGAACCATTTACCCTCACAAATGCAATTAATATCTCTTATGCCTAAGATTAATATCTTTTATTTACAATGTCGCAGACAATCATTCGGAGTGGAGTTGTCATCACAACATGAAGATTTACGTTTTATGGGAAAAAATGTTTAGATAGAAATCTCCGCCGTCTTTGCAGCCTGTGTAAATTTGTAAACTTGTAGATTGATATTAGTGTGCTTGTCATTAGATCCATGTAAATCGACTGTCAATTATAAGGCTACAAAAACAAAATCATATCTTATTTAGATAATTTTTGCTTGCGGGTGTATATCCTGTAATACTACCAGGTTACTATTTTATAATTTTTTTTTTATAATTTTTATTTAGAAACGGCTACGGTTCTTCTTTTACAACCGTAGTCTTTTCTTAACTTAAGGCTACGGTTATTCATATTTAACCGTAGCCTTTTCTTAACTTACGGCTACGGTTCAACCTAACAACCGTAGCCTTTAATATTTTTGGCAACGGTTGAACAACCGTAGCCTTAGGTCCTTGACTTATGGCAACGCCTTGATTTACTACAGTTGTACAACCGTAGCCGTATGTCCTTTTTAACCGTAGCCATAAGTGGTTTTTGTACTAGTGGGTATTTGGCAAATAAAACCAAACACGCGAGTAGGATGTGCTAAGGAAGAATAGTGAATCTTGAATGTTACCTTTCGCGGAAGACGACGAGGGTGGCACAAATAGGGAGTTGCAAACCAATGGTTCTCTGCAGCAAGTTCATAGGTCACACTGCTCATTATTAAGCACTGCAAAGCTGCAACTTGTTGGAGTAATTGTCCTCAACAATAGTGCGATCACATAATTAGATCTAAATAATAAGAATACAAAGGGATGATGAATATTATAGTCAACTGGTCAACATAAATCGGTAACGATTGGCTCAATTGAGTTTGACGTTACTGTCGTATGACGGTGGTGATCAGTTGATCCCTTGAGGTCACACCTAAAGACAATCCCCTAATCATGTACATTAATTAATTGTATAGCGATACAGATTAATTAATCCCTTAAATTGAACTAAGTTTATATTAGTGGACAGGGGCGTAGCTACATGGTAGAAAGGGGTAGCAACCGCTACCTCAAGCCTAGAAAAAATGATTAGAACGATGAACTTTTGTTACCCTAAAACACTCTGAAAAACTGATTCATAATACATATTTTAAGCGCAACTTTCTAACATGTAAGTGTCAATGGTTTAGTGGTAGAGTGTGTGGTAATTTGTTCAGACTCTAGATGTGAGTTCAAATTCCCTAGCTTGCATTTTTATAATTTCTCTTTATTATGTTTTTATACTAAAATAAAAAAAATAGTGAAAGGTGAATTTGTAAACATGAATTTTCAATAAAAAGCATATTGTAAAATTTTGTGTAATTTACCGAATTATCAGTATTGTTATTGTATATGAATAAATGCTCGGTATTTTTATGCAATTTGCATCTTTTATCAAATTTTTAGTTCTAATTGTTCATTTTTGTAATTTATTTTGTGCTTATGTTTACGATAAAATAATTACATGTATTTTGCGATTTTTAAACTATTGAATAATTATTAGGTTTTTTTTTCCGCTACCCCATACATAAAGTCGTGGCTCCGCTCCCGTTAGTGGGAATAATATCTTATTGTAATATGATTAAATAAGATTCATTTTAGTAATTTAATCATTATATTACTAAGAGTGCATAATGTTTATGAAACATTTGAGATAAGCAAAAGTGGTCGATTATAATTACAAATTGTTGTAGATTATATTAACCAAATATGAGATGACCCATTTTATTTACATGTAATTATAAAATATGACTCAAAATGTTAAGTCTAATTTATTTGTAATGAAATTGCATTTAAATTAGTTAAATGCACATTTATAAGCTAAATTACATGTTACATGTCACATGTCACGTGCGTGATAAGTGACAAATTACAAAAATAAAATGGACACCCATTTTATGTTGGAAAAACCGGTTATGGTGGGTTGTAGGGTAGGTTTTAGGTGATTGAGTGTTGTTCTTATTGAGAATAGAAACAACATGATTACTACCTAAAACCTAGACTCTACTCTATTGCATTGTGAAGAGAAATGCATGCTCACCCTCCCCCATGTACTAGTGTGGCCGGTTGGTGGTGTCCATAAGAGGAGTCTTTCTCCTCTTTATTCACTTCTTGATTTTGAATATAGTTTTTCCATACATCTCTCTACAAAATTCTCACAAAAACAACTTGAGAAGTTGAGAATAAAACTAAGTTCTTATATTAATACAAGATTACTAAGAGCAGTAATAGTGGTATTAATCTTACTTTAAGGGCTTCTTCCTTATACTAGTGTAGTATTTAGGAGAGATCAATGGGCTTGTCTTGGTGCAACTTATTGGAGAGTTATTATACTTTGAACTAAGAGTTCATCCCTAATATTGGAAGCTCAAGAACAAGGTTTGGAAGGTGTTCAAATCTTCTGCCCATATCATTTAAGATCAATGTAAGGAAAAGTTTTTTCTTATCTTTGTTTTTGTTATGCATGCATAAGGTCGTCATAGTTTAAAAGTAAACTATTAATGAAATAATATTAGAAATGTCTAATATTGAGTTTACGAAACTTACACAACTAACCTAAAATCCAAGCAAACTAAGTTAACTTAGGCTCATCATAGAATAGGCAGAAACAACACAACCTGAGAAGGCCATTAACAGTCCAAATGAAAAAAACCGTTAAAATCTTTATGTGAAACTCACTAATAGCCTAACTTAACAGGGTTCCTATGATCAAACAATAAATAGCATGGAAAATGACTTAATAAAAAAGCACCTAAGAGAGATGCTACGACATCACAGGAGTCATATGGCAAAGCAAAAACAGGAACTCTTGTAGAAGTAGTCGATCAACACAAATTGAAACTCAATGAACGTGCCAACAAGGATTCATCTATACTCCAAAAAAAACAATAAGAAGAAACAACATGATATTTCATCGGACCTACCTATAGACCATAAGCACGGTATAAAAAATTACCTTTGACACACAACCTCATTACTGAAATTTAAAACTGTAGACATAAATAGATTGATTAGCCTCAAGTGTAACTACTCCGCTACTACAACTGTAGTTAAGATAAGCTCCCTCTTCTATAAAATATATCCTACTGGTCTACAAAACATTTCACATTTCCACTCTGAAGGGTTTGGATTCCAAGTACCTAAGAGGGGGAGGGGGTGAATTAGGTACCACTTTAAAATTTTCAACTTAATCTTTATTGATTAAAGAAAGTTGATAGTTGTTTAAGAAGAACAAATGAATACACTAAATGAACAAGGTTATCAAGAGTGTATTGCTAAATTATAAACTTGCTGTAAAGTGAAAGTTACAGTGAGTCTGACTGTTACTTGTTCGTTTTAGCAAATGAGGTAAAGGCTACAATACGAAAGTAACAGTATCCAAGACTGTTGCACTGAACAGAAATGCGAAACAAACGAGTAAAGAAAAGTTCAGCGGAAATAAAACAAACAAGATATTAACACATGAGTTTTGAATTGGTTCAGCCACTTGAAAGGCCTACGTCCAATCTTCTTCTTATTGATTCAATTAAGTAATCTACTCCGACTACCTAAGACCCTTACAATAAAAAGGACCAACAACCTACTCCGGTTGCGAAATGAATTTAAGACTACTCCGTCTCAAACTCGACTCTTTATCTAAGAAAGTTACAAGATCAAATTCCCTGATTTTGTTCTTGTGAAAAGAACGAAGGCGAATTCATTAAGATCTAACTATTCTAGATAGAAGAGTACAATACTTAAGGCAACATTTGTCATGTCTGTGACTTTTGAAGACTTTGAAGAATTTTTGCAAAGATTAAAAGCTTAAAACTTTGAAAGCAATTTGCAATGAAATGTGTTTTGTTTTCTCAGGAAAGTCTTGAGCAAATGTGAGATGAGTGCCTTCTTATTTATAGAGAATGAGATTATTTGAAATGATTAAAAAATTCCTTTGAGAGAGTCAACTCTCAAGCAAAGGAACAAAAGAGTTTTGATATTTAGAAAGTAGTGCACATGTTATAAACATCAAAGTGTGAATCAAAGTATGCAGCTAGACTTTCAACTTTTCTGATCAACCTAAAGAAACAAGCAAGTAAGGACAAGAGGGTTTAGGAGAAGAGCCAAGCAATCCTTTTTGCAAATAAGAATTAGTCTTATGCTTTTTAAGGAAATTGATTTGGAAAGATTCCCTTAGCTTCTTGTTTTCTTTCAAACCTTTTCATTTAATATTTCAAAATGGTTCAAAATCTTTTCAAGGTAAAAAGACGATTTGAGATTATCAGCTCAAAAGACTTTGAAAAGTTTCAGACATGTGCAACAGTCGTCCTCACTGTTACACTGAACAGATGAGGTTACGGTTGCATGGACTGTTGCAATTGTAAATATCATACTCTTCAATCTTTACAATTAGATGACTCTTTTACAACTCCATTTTTCTTAGGCATTCAACACTTCATCAACTCTTCATCAACTCTTGCTTGGAGATTCATAATTTTCCTGAAAACTTAACTAAGAGGCACATATTAATTAGGCATGTCATCATCAACAAACTAGCTCAACAAATTCCCCCTTTGATGATGACAAGCCTTAAAAACACATAATCCTAAAATTAAGTTCCCCCCTAAAAAGGTCGGTCCAAAGCAAACACTTTCAACGACTACACACATAGAAAGATGACAATAATAAGCATATGGCAAACAAAACCAAGAGAGTTAGATAGCAAGATAATTCTACTAGGCAACAAGCAAGAGTTAATCAATGATATGCTCATCTAGTGTGTGTTTTTTCATTTCCCCCTCTTGACATCATCAAAAGGGCAATGATACTCTCCTCGGACACAAAATACTTATGCACAACATATCATAAAAACCGCACTAAATATGCTATAATGGTAGTTTCAACAAAACAAAGGTTTAACCACAAGGTTAACCAAGTTCAACAAGACCAAACATAGTTTAATAGTACACCACCATAGAAGAAAAGGCAATTTTAGGCTATGTGGTGAAGGGCAAAAAGAGGTAGGGTTTTTAATTTACACCACCAAGGCAAAAAGGCATCATCCAAGTCAAGTGATAAAACATGTTTAAGCATTGTCTTCACCATTGTCTTCACCACCACCCACATCAATCCCTTTGAATAAGAAGCCCACTTTAAGCATTTTGGATGTGGTGTAGTTTACATCCCCTAGCTTCCCTTTAATAACTTTCAACATCATTTTCCCTAAATTTTCATGTGATCATACAATCCTTGCGATTCCACACTTTCTTGCACCAAACATCCTTTGGCCTTAAGCATGATCGAAATCGAAATTCCAAAAGTCAACCTTTTTTTTTTTTTTTTTGTCAATCCTTCAGTTTATTGGACAAAGTGGCAGATCTTGTGAGCATAAGATTATGGAGGTTGATTTTGCATTAACTCTGGCAAATAAGTAACTGGACGTCACATTCACTTGGATCGTTGCATAGACCAGTCTGTATGTCACATTCACTTGGACTGTTGCATAGACCAGAAGGATTTCATTCGCCCTTTTTGTGTCGGCTTGAACTTTCTTGCGGATCAATGAGGCCATTTTGAGCAAGATTTGGTTTTGATTGTTGGAGTGGTTGTAGAACACAAGGTGACTCGGAAATGATGGGGTTATCGAGTGAAGAAGAAAAAGGGAATTGGTAGATTCAAGGGTATTTTGGATGATGAGTTTGATTTGACAGTGAAGGGTTTTATTTTTGAGGGTTAAGTATCCTTTGATTATGGTAGGTGTAATTATTAAACATTGAGTGGTCAAGTTAGTTGAAGTACCATTAAAAACATAGGTGTGCAGGTTAATTATAATAAATCATGACACAAATAAATTAGAATAAAGAAGAGTATACTTACATGCCAATTCTCGTCAATCATGCAAGGGATTAGATACACACACACACAAGAATCACATACAATTAATTAAACCAATTTCTAAACGAAGTTTCTCAAATTGTTCTCTTGCTAGTGGTTTCGTAAAAATATCCGCTATTTGATCTTCGGTTTTGCAAAAAATAAGCTTAATATGTCCTTTCTCTACGTGATCACGAAGAAAGTGGTGACGAATCTCAATATGCTTAGTCCTAGAGTGTTGAATGGGATTTTTGGAAATGTTTATGGCACTAGTATTATCACACATAATAGGAATAGAGTCATAAATCATACCAAAATCTTGAAGTTGTTGACGTACCCAAAGAAGTTGTGAGCAACAATGAGCGGCACTAACATATTCGCTTTCGGCCGTTGAAAGAGCTACCGTATTTTGTTTCTTTGAACCCCATGAAACGAGACAAGGTCCAAGGAACGTGGCAATCCCGGAGGTGCTCTTTCGGTCCACCGTACATCCCGCAAAGTCGGCATTGGAAAATCCTACAAAATCAAGGGGACAATACAACGGATACCACAAGTGGAGATGTTGGGTTCCAATCAAATATCGAAGAATTCGTTTGACGGCTTTGAAATGGGATTCTTTCGGATTTGATTGGAACCGAGCATATAAACAAAAGCTAAAGAGAATGTCGGGACGACTAGCGGTTAAGTAAAGAAGAGATGCAATCATACCTCTATACACCTTGTCACTTACATTTTTGCCGTTCTCATCCTTGTCCAACTTAGACGTAGATACCATAGGTGTAGAGTATGATTTAGCATCCGTCATCCCAAATTTCTTAAGCATTTCTTTAATATACTTTTGTTGATGAATTAGGATTCCTTCTTTAGTTTTTGTTTAATTTGAAGTCCAAGAAAGAATCCTAGTTCACCCATCATGCTCATCTCGAATTCCGATTTCATTAATTCGGAAAAATACACACAAAGAAGCTCATTAGTTGCACCAAATATAATGTCATCGACATATACTTGCACAATCAACAGTCCATCAGACTGTGAGTTTATGAACAAAGTTTTGTCCACGGATCCTCTTCTAAACCCGTTTTCAAGTAGGACTTTTGATAATCTATCATACCAAGCACGAGGTGCTTGTTTTAAACCGTAAAGAGCTTTGTCTAACTTGAAAACGTGATTAGGAAAATCATTATCCATAAAGCCCGGGGGTTGCTCAACAAAGACATCCTCTTCCAAATAGCCATTTAGAAAAGCGGTTTTAACATCCATTTGGAAGAGTTTAATGCCCTTGTGAGCCTCAAAAGCAATGAGTAATCGTATGGCCTCAAGTCTAGCTACCGGTGCATAAGTTTCATCATAGTCAATACCCTCTTGTTGGTTGTAACCTTGCACCACTAGTCTAGCCTTGTTCCTTACGATTTCTCCGGAATCATCAAGCTTGTTGCGAAAGACCCACCTAGTACCAATGACGGTACGATTAGGTGGCCTAGGGACCAAGTGCCATACCTCATTTCTCTTGAATTGATTAAGTTCTTCTTGCATTGCAATTACCCAGTCAGCAACAGTCAGAGCGACTGTTACATTGGCAGGTTCAATTTGAGAGAGAAATGCATTATGTGCACAGAAGTTGTTGAGAGATGCTCTTGTTCTTATTCCAGATCTGATGTTACTTGCCAAATTTGACAAAGGGTGTGAGGTTTGATGTTTCCATTTCCTTGGCACGAAGGGGGTTTCTTCCCTTTCAACAGCAATAGTATGAGTGATTGTTACTTCCTGGTCAGATGTTGGTCCTTCATCAGAGTTGGAGGACTCTGCCTGTTCAACAGTCAGTGGGACTGTTACAATCTGGGAGGGAGAAACAGCAGCAGTGTTGCTGATGATTTCCCCTGATTTGATGTTGTGTGTAGCAGGTAACAGTCTCTCCGTCTCTTGCTGATCAGTGTTATTTGAATTGTTCAAGGCTTCTTCTTGATTAATCACAAAGTCTTCTCGCACAAGCCCAATCTCGAATTCATCGTCTTCCTCATCAATTTGTACCTGCTCAAAGAGACTAGATTCATCAAAAATGACATGTACACTTTCCTCAATCAACATAGTCCTCTTGTTATAAACTTTATAAGCCTTGCTATGATTTGAGTAAACAATAAAAACCGCTTCATCACTACGTGGATCGAATTTACCCAAATTATTTTTACCATTATTGTGAACAAAACATTTGCTACCAAAGCATCTAAAGTATGAAATGTTGGGCTTTCTTCCACGTAGTAATTCATATGGTGTTTTATTTAGTAAACTTCTTATCATGACTCGATTATGAATATAGCAAGCAGTATTTACCGCTTCGGCCCAAAAGTTTCGAGGAAGCTTACTACACAATAACATGGTTCTAGCCATGCCTTCAAGAGTTCTATTCATGCGTTCAACAACGCCATTTTGTTGAGGAGTTCTTGGGGCGGAGAAATTATGATCAACACCATTGTCATCACAATAAGCATCAAATGATGAGTTTTTAAATTCGGTTCCATGATCGGTTCGAATGGAAGCAAGTTGTAGATCAAGTTTGTTTTGAATCCTTTTTAACCAAATTAAAAACTCATCAAATGCCTCATCTTTGGAACTCAAGAACAATGCCCAAACAAATCTAGTATAATCATCAACAATGACACAAACGTAGCGACTCCCTCCTCTACTACGAGTTCTCATGGGTCCACATAAATCAATGTGCAAGAGTTGTAGTGGACGAGAGGTACTCACAACCTTTTTCGATTTGAAGGAACTTCTAACATGTTTGCATTTAGCACATTCATCACAAATTTTATCAAGATCAAATTTTATGTTAGGAAATCCTTCAACCAAGTCAAGTCTCTTGAGAGTATTGAGAGTCTTAGTACTTACATGTCCAAATCGTTTATGCCACAACCAAGGGTCATTTTTCATTACACTCATACAAGACATGGTATGTCCGGATAAGGTGTTTAAATCGGTTAGGTAGACGTCTTTCACTCGTCTACCTTCAAGTATTACCTCATGGGTTGTGGCATCAATGATTCGACAAAGACTAGCACTAAATTCAACCAAGTTACCACGGTCACATAATTGAGAGATGCTAAGGAGATTATGCTTCAAACCTTTGACAAGCCGCACATTGTCGACAAAAAGTAACGATGACTTACCAACCTTCCCAATGCCTATTACTTCACCTTTCTTGTTGTCACCGAACGTTACCGTGCCACCATCATAAGCTTCAAGTGAGAGAAATTGGCTTTTGTCTCCCGTCATGTGACGAGAACATCCACTATCCAAGTACCAATTGCGGCCGCCTCTCACCAAGCCCTACAAGAGATTAAACTTTAAGTTTAGGAACCCAAATCATTTTGGGTCCCTTCTTGCAATCAACTTGTTTAAGGAGATCTTTCCGAATCCATATTTGCTTTACAACTTTAAAATTTCTCTCAATGTCATTATGTCTCTTTTTGCAAGCATTAAAGACATGACCAGTTTTTCCACAATAGTTGCAAATGATGTATTCGGGAAGACCAACATACTTCCTTCTTCGAAAATCGGTTTTGCTAGGATCTGGTTTTTGAATGTAACAGTGCGACTGACTGTTCCATTTAAAACCGAGACCAGCAACTCTATCACATCTTTTGGATTGACTAGTGAGAAAATTCAAGACATTTTGACTTCCTTCCCATTTTTTAGACACATGTTTAGCTTCATTAAGTTCCTTGCCAAGTTTCTCAATTTTAGCCAAAAGCAACTTGTTCTTTCCCTTAGAAATATCCAAATCATTTTTCATCACAACATACTTGGATTTTAAGTCAATGATGGTGTTGATTTTATGTTCAATGTCAATCTTAAGGTTGGAGTTGCAAAATTTCCATTGAGTGACCTTAGGGTCGGAGGAGCAATTCTTGTGATTGTCATGTTGTATCTTAACAAGTTTTTCATGAAGGATTCTAATTTCCCCTTTGAAGGCATTAAGATCGACCTTGAGTCGATCATTCTCAGTGGTTAAAGTTTTGACAAGATCATGAGAGGAGGAGATGTGCTTCTCAGTGTCAGAGGCAACAGACAGAGGAACTGTGACTTTCAAACTTTCAACTTCTTCTTCAAGGTCGACTATTTCAGTTTTAGACAGCTCAAGATCTTTGATGAGATCATCACGCTCCTTTGAAATTTTTGAGATTTGGAAGACTAAGGAGGTGTTAATCTCTTCAAGATCAGAGGGGGTAGAGCTAGAGCTAGAGGATTTAAGGAAATCAAGTTCATTTGTCAGGTTCTTGTTTAATTTCCTTAATCTCTTAAATTCTGTCTCAACTTCAGAAGTAACAGTCGTTGTGTCTGTATCATTCAATTCCTGTTTTAGAAGAACGTTTTCTTGAGCAATCTCCTCTATTTGATCTTGCATGACATCAAGTTTCTCGGTTTGGTTACGACACTTGTCAAACAACTTATCAAGTAACTTACACACCTTGTCTTTGGAATAAGTTCTAACCTTAGCCTTAAGATATTTTACCTCATTATCGGACTCGGAATCGGATTCATCCGGATGTGCCATAAGACACTTAAGAGACTCACTCCTAGCAAGTTTATGTGTTTTATTTTTGAGATTGTTTGTCAAACACATTTTAGCATCTAGTTGCTCCTCGATGGGTTCATCGTCCTCGGAGTCGGACATGCCCCAAATGACAGACATGACCTTATGCTTGAGTTCTCTCTTGGCCGTGTCTCTTCTATCCTTAGATTTGATGTCATTCCATTTTGGGCATTCTTTAATTAAGTGACCTTTTTCACCACATTTGAAACATCCCATAGCGGAACTCGGTCGTCTCTTAGGAAATCGTTTTCTAGCATGGTTCACCTTGAAATTTTTGAATTCTTGGCTATTGACCATCCCAACAAGGTTTCTTGAGAACATGGCAAATTCATCTTCCTCTTCTCCTTCCTCATCACTTGAGGTGGATTTAAGAGCAAGTCCTTTTCCCTTTGAGGTCTCACTAGGAGCATTGTCGAGATTTAACTCGTGTGCAATTAGGGACCCCATTAGTTCATGAAAGGTCAAGGTGGTTAGGTCTCTAGCCTCTTCAATAGCGGTGACTTTCGGTTGCCACTTAGCGGTAAGACTACGAAGAATTTTTCGAATGATGTCCTCGGACTCGAAAGTTCTTCCTAGACTTTTAAGCTCATTAATTATGCTAGAAAAACGAGAGGCTAAACTATTGATGGACTCGTCCTTCAACATATGGAACATCTCATATTTTTTTAATAGAAGGTCTATACGTTGTTTCTTAACTTGAATGGTTCCCTCGTTTGCGAGTTCAAGGACGTCCCATATTTGTTTAGCCGTCGTACAACCGGATATACGACTCACTTCCTCCTCACCAACACATCGTTGAAGAATAGTCATGGCTTTGGAATTTTTCTCGGCCAATTTAAAATCATTTTCATTGTAATCTCTTTCGAGTTTGACCGTAGAATATCCCGTCATCATGTCCTTATCTTCAATAATGAGTGGTCCATCTTTGATGATTTTCCAACATTGGTAATCAATACTTTTGATGTAGTGTTCCATTTTGAGTTTCCACCATCCAAAATTCTCACCGGTAAAGACCGGGATCTTGGAGTGTTTAGAGGAATCCATAGGCCTAGAATCAAACTCAAAGGCGATTAGCCTCGATCAAGAGCACGAGGCTCTGATACCAATTGAAGGGTTTGGATTCCAAGTACCTAAGAGGGGGAGGGGGTGAATTAGGTACCACTTTAAAATTTTCAACTTAATCTTTATTGATTAAAGAAAGTTGATAGTTGTTTAAGAAGAACAAATGAATACACTAAATGAACAAGGTTATCAAGAGTGTATTGCTAAATTATAAACTTGCTGTAAAGTGAAAGTTACAGTGAGTCTGACTGTTACTTGTTCGTTTTAGCAGATGAGGTAAAGGCTACAATACGAAAGTAACAGTATCCAAGACTGTTGCACTGAACAGAAATGCGAAACAAACGAGTAAAGAAAAGTTCAGCGGAAATAAAACAAACAAGAGATTAACACATGAGTTTTGAATTGGTTCAGCCACTTGAAAGGCCTACGTCCAATCTTCTTCTTATTGATTCAATTAAGTAATCTACTCCGACTACCTAAGACCCTTACAATAAAAAGGACCAACAACCTACTCCGGTTGCGAAATGAGTTTAAGACTACTCCGTCTCAAACTCGACTCTTTATCTAAGAAAGTTACAAGATCAAATTCCCTGATTTTGTTCTTGTGAAAAGAACGAAGGCGAATTCATTAAGATCTAACTATTCTAGATAGAAGAGTACAATACTTAAGGCAACAGTTGTCATGTCTGTGACTTTTGAAGACTTTGAAGAATTTTTGCAAAGATTAAAAGCTTAAAACTTTGAAAGCAATTTGCAATGAAATGTGTTTTGTTTTCTCAGGAAAGTCTTGAGCAAATGTGAGATGAGTGCCTTCTTATTTATAGAGAATGAGATTATTTGAAATGATTAAAAAATTCCTTTGAGAGAGTCAACTCTCAAGCAAAGGAACAAAAGAGTTTTGATATTTAGAAAGTAGTGCACATGTTATAAACATCAAAGTGTGAATCAAAGTATGCAGCTAGACTTTCAACTTTTCTGATCAACCTAAAGAAACAAGCAAGTAAGGACAAGAGGGTTTAGGAGAAGAGCCAAGCAATCCTTTTTGCAAATAAGAATTAGTCTTATGCTTTTTAAGGAAATTGATTTGGAAAGATTCCCTTAGCTTCTTGTTTTCTTTCAAACCTTTTCATTTAATATTTCAAAATGGTTCAAAATCTTTTCAAGGTAAAAAGACGATTTGAGATTATCAGCTCAAAAGACTTTGAAAAGTTTCAGACATGTGCAACAGTCGTCCTCACTGTTACACTGAACAGATGAGGTTACGGTTGCATGGACTGTTGCAATTGTAAATATCATACTCTTCAATCTTTACAATTAGATGACTCTTTTACAACTCCATTTTTCTTAGGCATTCAACACTTCATCAACTCTTCATCAACTCTTGCTTGGAGATTCATAATTTTCCTGAAAACGTAACTAAGAGGCACATATTAATTAGGCATGTCATCATCAACAAACTAGCTCAACACACTCTAATTTTATACACATATTACAACCGAACAAATAGTATCCCAGTTTAGAATAGTAAAATATTTAGAAAGAGTATTTTCCACTTATCCATACTCAAATTGAGTTCATTTTTCACATTTGTATTTGTACTTTTTTTTTTGCCTCTTATAGTACACTGACCACTTCCCCATAAGTAAGCAAACTTAAACATTGGTAAAAATCTCAAAGGATTATGACCAACTGTGAATTACACAGTTACACCAAAAGTAGAATGTAACCCATTTATATGTACATACAAGTACAAACTCCAATGACTTGAATTCATTCTCATGTGCCATAAGCATGTGACTAATTCTGACTCGAATAACAATTTTTCACGATGAAACTTCAACAGATGGGGTTTGATACTGTCTCAACTGTGCTCAAACTCCCAGCGACACAATATATATATTAACCATATCTCACAAATATAACAACACAATCAAATCACAATGTTCAAAATATCATATACTTGTAATTATAGACAATATAAACTACATACTATCTTTGTATAGGAAAGTATTCTCTACCTAGGTTAGCTCCCCTTCCCTTACAAATAGCTTGTACATCATTCAGTTGAAATCATTCAAAAACCTTATCTTACATGGTATCAAGAAGCTTTCATCGATCCACAAAAAACTGCCTTCACCCGCGCCTCCACCCCTTCAAACGCCACACAACAACCAGACTCCAACCCATTCTCACCATGACCAGCAATGACAACACCGTTCCCAACCCCCACGACAACACCACGCCCCTCACTTCACTCAATCTCAACCATTGCGTCAAGTTGACGCCCCTCAACTATACTTCCTGGCACTTTCAGCTAACCCATATCCTCTTCGGATATAGCCTCTTAGGCTTCCTCGATGGCTCAAATATGGCACCTTCAGCAACCATAACTGGAGCCGACAACTCTGAAAACCCCAATCCCGCTTACTTCACATGGCTTAAACAAGACGGGTTGATACTAGGTGCCTTAATGGGTACCTTGTCATCAACCGTCCAAGCCCTCATTGTCCGTGCAACCTCCTCGAAAGAGGCATGGGACATCTTGGCACGAACCTACGCTAACCCGTCACGTGCTCACATACTACAACTAAAAGACCGTCTTGACTCCATTGTCAAAACCACGGATCAAACCATTACCGAATATATGCATTCCGTTAAAGCTTGCACCGATCAATTAGCTTTAATGGGAAAAATTCTCGATCCCGAAGATATTATATCAAAGGTCCTCAAAGGCCTCGACTATAATCTTTTCAAACCAGTCATGGACACGGTCCGTGCTCGGGATAACCCCATAACCTTTGAAGCTCTTCACGAGAAATTGCTTCAACATGAATTTCTCCTTAAGCAACAACCCAACAATGATATCTTCCAACCAACGGCTAACCTAAACTACCGCTACCAAAACCAATACCGTGGAAATAACTACAACCAAAAATACACCAGCAACTCCTCAAACAACCAGACTACCCGACCCAATCAAATAGCCAACCCACGTCCCTTCAAAGGACGATGCCAATGGTGTCGCCAAGTGGGACATGTCATTGCGGATTGTCCCTTATTCCGCAAACTTTTTCCAACCATTATTTTTCCAGCCCCACCAACCCGTCCCAAGCCTAACCCACCCCAGGCCCACATGGCAACCCAAACCACCACCACCACCACCACCACAAACCCGAACTACCTCCTTGATAGTGAGGCCTCTCACCATGTGACCCATGACCTTGACACACTTGCCTTTTATTCACCCTACAATGGCACAGACGACCTTATTATTGGAGACGGTTCTGCACTCGATATTGCCAATATAGGTACACTTTCTTTACCTAACACGTCTCTTAAATTCCGCAATGTTTTACATATCCCTAAGATATCTCGAAATATATTGTCAATCTCACAACTATGTCATGATAACAATGCTTATGTAATTTTCTCATCCTCTTCCTTTGTTGTTAAGGCAATATCGACGGGTGCAACACTCCTCCAGGGACAAACTAAGAATGGCATCTACGAGTTGAGACTGTCGCAACCTACAATCTATCATTCTCGAACCGGCTCAACTACTAATTCATGGCATCATAAATTAGGACATCCTCATTATGATGTAATGAAAATTATTAATAAAAGTATACCATTTGATATTTCTCGTTTTTCTAATTGCGAATCCTGTCAAATAAGCAAAAGCAAAAAACTACCCTTCGCATCTTCGTCTATCACCACGACTGAACCGTTAGAATTAATTTACTCTGACTTATGGACTAGCCCAGTTTATTCAAAAGAAAAATATAAGTACTATGTTATATTTGTATACCACTTTAGCAAATATACATGGCTTTTTCCGCTAAAACACAAATCCGAAACAACCCAAATATTTGTTAGATTTAAAGCCTTAGTGGAAATTTTTTTCAAACGACCAATACGTAAATTTTTCTCAGACAATGGAGGCGAATTTCAAAAACTAAATGCAACACTACTCGACCATGGAATAAGCCACTTCACATCTCCGCCTCACACTCCCGAACACAATGGCTATGCCGAACGACGCCACCGTCACATAGTTGAAACAGGCTTAGCATTATTGTCCCATGCTAGCCTACCAACCTCGCTTTGGCCATTTGCATTTAGTACCGCGACATATCTCATAAATCGCCTTCCAACTAAAGCTCTTCAAGGTCACTCACCATTTTACATATTACATAACGAACAACCCGACTATAACAAATTACATAGCTTTGGATGTCTTTGTTATCCTTGGTTAAGACCCTACACTAAGCACAAACTAGACTATCGTTCAACACCGTGTATATTCGTTGGCTATTCATCCACCCAAAGTGCGTTTCATTGTCTTGATCCCAAGACAAACCGCATCTATACATCTCGACACGTTAAATTCATAAAGGCTGAATTTCCCTCAACCCGTCTTCTACCCACACCAAACACGTCCTATCATACTGACCCTAATGATTGGTGCACCCTTATTGTTGAGTTTATGGATCCAATACTTAAGAGGGGGAGGGGTGAATTGAGTACTCTTTTTACAAATTTTGTTGCTTAAGAAACTTAAAATCAAATTATCAGTACTGATTGTAAAATGAACAGTCTGTCGTACTGTTTAATCAACTTGTCTGTAGAGTACGTGACAATTTGCTCAAACAAAACGAAAGCAATAACGAATGTACTAAGGAAATCGTTTGTAGTCTTATGAAAGTAATCGTGATGCATAAACACAATAGACTATAGGTTGAGTCTTTGTGTTTGCGGAAGCGTGCACGATTATAAAAAGCAATAAACGAAATAAAGCAAATTAAAGAGAAACAAAACACAAGCGATTTTTAAGTGGTTCGACCTACACTCTTTAGGTCTACGTCCACTATCTCTCTTATTAATGTTTCTTTAATAATCAACCCCGACTACAAAGAAACCCCCACAACCTACTCCGGTTGTGCGACTCGAGTACAAAACCCTTGTACCCCAACACCCCACAACTAACTCTAGTTGTGTAGATTCGAGTGCTAAACTTTTAGCACCCCAAAGCTCTCACTTTAGATATGAAATATTACAATCAAATGTGTCTCTTTTACAATGTTTTCATATAAGACTAATAAAGACAAAATTGAATTCCTTTAGCAAGAGAATCGAACAATACAGAACAGAGTTGCAAATTAAACAGTCTCACGAACTGTTCGATATATAGACAGACTCCTTTTCAGAAAATATTTGCAAAATGAATTTAAAAGCTTAAAATATAAAAACCTAATTTTGCAAGAACGTTAAAGCACATGAAACAGGTGATTATTTCTGAATTAATAATCTTTTATTTATAGGAGAATTGTTGGTAACTAAATCTCCTAAAATAAAGCAAGAAGATAATATATTGAGAAGATAATCCTAAAATATTTTAAGATAATAAAAAGATATTTTGCCTTATTCTCCAAGCAACAATAATTCCCAAAATCAAATCAAATTTGTTTGTTAATTATCTTCATAAAATAGGGAAGTTAATTTTCTGAAAGATTTCAACATTGTTTAGAAATATCTTTTCGAAATCATAATCAAAATTTGTTCAAAAAATTATTTCAGGCGCATCCATAACCAGATCTCAATTGAACAGTTCAGCGTACTGTTTAATTATTGCTCAGTAATATAATTGCTCGTTCCTTTACTTTTACAACACACATGACACTAAACAACGACACACTTCTCTTCAAGCTTCATGTCTTCATTAAATATCCTTTGAACCTATACATACTTGAGAACACGCACATTAGTAGCACAAGGAAAACATTATACGAAATACTTGTCATCATCAAAAGAACATATCTCAACACTTATCCTACCTATCCTACCCAACCCACCACCTCAACCCACACCTCCAAGCGTTCCTCGCACCATCATCAATCGACCACCCATCATCCATCAATACAAACGACGCAACCCCACTACACACTCATCAACTCCCACTCACGGCCCAACACCACCTTCTCCACCTCCGTCATCCACTTCTCCTCCTCCGTCATCCACTTCTCCTCCTCCTACGGCCAGAAACATGAAATTACCACCACCACGCACGGTAGTCACTCGCCTTGATCACAACATCAGAAAAACCAACCCAAAATATGCTAACTATGTTAATGCTTCCGCCACAAACAACTCCCTTCCCAACACCGTAAAGCAGGCACTTATTTTACCACACTGGCGCAACGCTATGCAAGACGAATTTCTTGCTCTCGAACGGAACTCAACCTGGACCTTAGTCCCTCGCACCTCGTCTCAAAATATAATTGGCTGTAAATGGGTTTATCGAATTAAATATAATCCCGATGGCACATTAAAACAACACAAAGCGAGACTAGTTGCCAAAGGCTTTCATCAGCGACCCGGCGTTGATTACACGGAAACATTTAGCCCAGTTGTCAAGCCATCCACAGTCCGACTTATACTCTCCCTTGCCGTAACCAACTCTTGGTCCTTACGACAATTGGATATCAATAATGCATTTCTACAAGGCACTTTAACAGACGACGTGTATATGGCTCAGCAACAAGGATTTGTAGAAACCTCCAAACCCGACTTTGTTTGCAAACTACACAAAGCCATTTACGGTCTGAAACAAGCCTCTAGGGCCTGGTATACGGAACTCAAAACGTACCTTGTCACATATGGTTTCAAACAATCTATTTCCGATTCGTCATTATTTATTCTTAATAATAAAACCGCATGCATCTTCATGTTAATTTATGTTGATGACATTATTATTACAGGCCCAAATAACCAACACCTACAACAGTTCGTTACCACACTATCTACCCGATTCTCCTTAAAGGATCTCGGACCCCTATCTTACTTTCTCGGAATTGAAGTCACACCAAATAAACAAGGACTTCACCTAAACCAGTCTAAATACATTCACGACCTACTTGTCAAATTCAAAATGTCTAATGCTAAACCGAAACAAACCCCAATGGCAACAGATGCACACCTAATTCGAGAAGATCACAAGTCCATCCAAGATCACTCGGACTATAGAGCAATCGTTGGCAGTCTACAATACCTCTCACTCACACGTTTAGATATATCCTTCACTGTCAACCGTCTAGCACAATTTCTTCATCATCCCACCGCTGCTCATTGGTCCGCTCTGAAACGCCTCCTTCCGTATCTTCAAGGGACCCAAACACATGGCATCCAACTTTACCAGAACACACCACTCTGTCTTCACGCCTTCTGTGATGCTGACTTTGCCGGAGACAAAGACAATTACGTCTCCACAACTGGCTACATCATCTACCTCGGACGCAATCCAATATCGTGGTCCTCGAAAAAGCAACGATGACTTGCCCTTTCCACTACTGAAGCTGAATTTCGGGCACTCGCTGCTGTCACTACTGAAACAATCTGGCTCCGGAATCTTCTCACGGAACTTCAAGTCACTGTCACCAAGCCACATGCCATCTACTGCGATAACATGTCTGCAACTCTTTATGCGAAAAATCCGGTATTTCACTCCCGTATGAAGCACATGGCCCTCTCATTTCACTTCGTTCGCGAACAACTACAACTCGGCAACATCCGTATTCAACATATTGCAAGTACAGATCAATTGGCCGATGCTCTCACCAAACCTCTCCCCAAGCGGCGCTTTCATGAACTACGAGACAAGATTGGTCTCCTTCCACTGACGTCCATCTTGCGGGGGCGTATTAACCATATCTCACAAATATAACAACACAATCAAATCACAATATTCAAAATATCATATAATTGTAATTATAGACAATATAAACTACATACTATCTTTGTATAGGAAAGTATTCTCTACCTAGGTTAGCTTGTACATCATTCAGTTGAAATCATTCAAAAACCTAATCTTACAATATACTCATACATACAATTGAATAAAACATTAATTTAAAAAATATCATAATAACACTTCGGAAATTGTACTACTACACAGCTTTCACCCAAAAGTATATGAGTCGGTGTTAGTGTGTTACATATGAGATTAGACCAACCTATTGAATATGTACATATTTGGGACCGAAACACAAGTTTTTGAAGAAAGAAATATACACATGTTTCTCTACTGAGTTGCTCACCAAAGGCTATTACGGGAAGAGCAAATTCATCATGCATATAGTTGGAGTCCGTGGAGAAACTATCATACAATCAAATATTTGTACACACAATGATATATCAATTTCTATTTTAAAAACTAAATGAATAAAACCTATAACTGACTATCAAGTACAAATGACATGCAAAATTGATCCAGTTACCCGAATCCGCCGAATAAAAAGCCACTGCTCCATACTTGCTTGTAACACGCTAATCTTCCATAAACATCACTTGCAATCCCCTGAAATGGCGGCCTCAAGATTTTCCCAATGATTATAGTCGGTCTCAAATAAACCGATTTACAATTTTTTGTATAACTTGTGCACCAACAACAATGAAATGCAAACCTCGCTGTTGGATGTCGGAAAATGACACCATTTTTGTACAATCATAAATTAAGCAGTGATGGACATGAGATAACAATTAAGCTATAAAGCTGCTAGTTGTTTTCAGAGTTGACAAAACTTGAAAATGCCAACAATTCCATATTATCCACATTGCAAGACACATATACTCGCGGAAGATTGCATGAAAACCTTTATGGCGGTCTTATCACAAGTTACAACAATAAAACATGAGTTCTTACAATAAACCACTGTTGTTTGTACAAATTTTGAAATCTCGCAATTTATATTAAAAATAAACATTTATTTTTAAAAAGAGTAGGTCTAAGCCATAACATTATAGTGTGAAGGTCTCAACGCATAGCTTTCCAAAGTAAGAGTTTCTAGGTTGATGTATCAGTGAGACACTAACATGGTATGTGAATGAAATATAAACTTGGAGAAGGTGAATTCGGTACTTTCTCGTGACAATGTTTAGAAAGGACAACTGAAACTGTCAGAAACAACACAGCAACGAACTTGAGGTAAGCAATAAGAGTACAAGGCATCAATCATCCTCTCCTCTTATCATATAAATCTATAAATCATATGGACTGGAATCACTCCCCCTTTCGCAATTAAAATGAGATTGTATCAAATACACCTGCACAAAAGATTATATGAGATGGTCTTAGCTGTGCGATAAATCATCATTATATACACTAAATTAACCGACGGGTATACACAAAACGGTCCACTCGGTTGAGTAACACGACCTACTCGACCGAGTACCACACTAAAATACGGAGTATTACATTTACCGCCTCCTTGTGGATTCGATACCCTATTTACCGCTGACTATTAGTTAGCATTGAGTTAGGTTTACTTTGATTTAGGTGACACGACTTTAGCCTTATCACTGTGAGATCAACCCATTTATTATTTCAACCCATAATCACATGGGAAATATTTACAAATATGGGATTAAAAAATTACAAATTTAACTTTAATAATACTTATATCCATGTACTTGCACAAACCTTAAGGTGAACACGCCCCCCATACCATGTGCCGGGTTTTTCCACTTTGTGAGGTTGTGAGATATTGGGGGCTGCCAGGGTTTGTACACGTGACCTACGGTCACTCTGGCTCTGATACCATGATAGATGAACCATGTCAACCAAAACCTAGGTGATGGTTGAGGCTCATATATTATAGTTATATTCTATTATTTGGAACATCCCGACTTACGAATGACAAATGAAGGCTCGACTACAGAGGAGGTATCTGAGAACAACAAATTAGGTGTGAGGTGTTGCAGACAATTGCTCAAAAGTCATTTGTTACATTAGATAAATCATACCAGATAAATATCATTACAAGACAAATCAAACCAAAATGCACTAATCATTCCAAAATAGTCTATTACCGAAATCCCAAGGTTTAAATGGGTATCTCACCTGTGAGTAAGCGGACGAAGCGTAGATACAAGGAAAAGGTGGAAAGGAGAGAAGGTAAAACTGGACAGTCAACAGGACATGGGCAGTCAAGTAGCCCACCTAAACTTGACGCTACAATGACAAAGAGAAGAGGACACAATCAATAATGAACAAGTAATTGTATAAATTAACTTCTCTAATCTTATAACACCACCAAGTATTGAAACATAGAATTTTAGCTAATCCAACACATTTTCTCATCATATTAAAAAAGATAAACAAACTAATTCAGCAATTCAAATTGCAGAAGAATAAAAATCCCGAGTTTCAAGTATAAGAATCAACATATAATTGAATCAAACGTAATTTAAATATTATCATAGTAACACTTCATAAACAGTACTACTATACGACTTTCACAAGAAAGTATATGAGACGGTTTACATATGAGATCAGATCAGCCTATTGAATTTGTAAATATTTAAATATTTAGGACTAAAACATGAGTTTTTAAAAAAAGAAAGATGATTATTTTCTATACTTTCATCTCAATTCTCAAATTCTTATACACACAAATATTTGAGGCAGCTAAGAGTTTGGAATTTGAAAAATGCCAAGAATATCCTGTGATTGAGAATTAACGGTGTTTGTACTCGTTATCATTGATCTTTCACTTGTCATAGATCTGGGGTTAAGTTATGGCAATCTTTTGTTCGTTGGAGCTGCTTTTCAAACAATCACTACCAAAACACGTAAAGTATACTTTCATAGATTTTTCAAATTGTAACAACCATTCAAAAACGCACTAACCAAAATCATTACAAAAACTGAAACAATCAAACTAATTTTAATAAATAAAAGTAATATAAAATAAAACCTTTGGGGTTACATCTTCACGTTTTTTGCCTCTGATGATTGTGCTCACCATGGTGTGCTATGATCTAGTATTAGATTGGGCACATGAACAAAAATCGAATCATCAAGTTAGAAAAAAGTAAAAAGAATTTAAACTACAATAATTTAATAGAATGAGAGAGAGAGGAAGGAGCTGAAAGTGGAATGGAAAAAGGGGATGGGGGAGATGATATAATCGAGCCACTGACCAAACATAAAGGCATGCACCCAAACTCCGCTAAGTCAAAATCGTGTAGATACCTCACTTCTGCCAACCACCCAGTGATGATTGGGCCGCATGTTTGGTAAGCGAAACGATTTATGAGAATTTGTAAGTTTATCGTCATGTGATAGCTCAAACATTTGTGTATACCCCTTGGTTGTCATCTACGAACGGGAACGGTCGTTTTGACAGTCATTAGAGTTCATTTAGAGTCCGGGTCGAAAACCGCTTCATTTTCTAGAAACCGTTTTAAAATGACAAGTCGTAACGCTCTAGAATATTCTGGATATTTATTAAATCTTCAAATTATATCTTTTTTGGTAAAATATATCTCGTATCTTTTCAAAAGGAAGTTTAGATCTTCCACAATTCCATAATAGAAACGTGGAAATCTTTATTCCGCGGGAGGAAACCTCTGGAGAAATAACGCAACAGGTGCTACGTCCCTTTGGAGGATCGCAACTCCTGTCGCGCCCCTTCTCCAGCCTGTTTTCTCCGTTTCCAGAATATTTTCGTGATTTCTTTTCAAAGGTTGAGTTATTCCAAAACTCTTCATATTTTCTAATATAAAATGAGACCTCCGATCTCACTTTGTGGCACGCGAGTGTTCTGCCCTTCTCTTCTCTCTTTGCATTCTAGACTTTGCTCTAAGCTTTCGACACCTACGTGTTTGATCAATCGACCACGGAAGCTCAGATCATTCTGGGTACCCGTCACGTTGTATGACCGACCAATTTGGCCACTACATAATCAACTAATACAATCAATCAATTTAAATCCTCTAGCGAGGGCACTTTCTACGTACATTCGAGTTGAGCAGTCACTAAACGTTAACTTAGTTAATCTCGTTTTGTCAAACATGTAAGTCTGAGGGTGTAAATCCCATCTTTTTATTTGTATTTATTTTTTTCGCTCAATTAATGTAAGATTCACATCAAAAGTAAGTTCAAAACCAATTTTTATAACAAAACCTTTTTAACAGCCATCAGACGTCGAGAAGAAACGCAGTAACAGCTCCGCCTCCTAGAAGGATCGCAGCGCATATTGCACCTCCTCCAGAGGCTGCCCTGCTCTTCTTCTTCTTCATCTGGTTCCTGCGATTTTGTTTTTTTTTTTCTTATTTTCATTTCTTCAATATATCTTTCATGTAAAATGTTTTGTTCTTGACCTAAATTCCTAATAATTCGATATTAGCGGGTTTTCGTCTTTAAAGTCAAAATTGGGTCTTGGAGATTCGATTTGTTCATATCAAGTCTCTAGAATTCGTTATTGATACAAATTATAGTGTAATTAATAGGTTAAACCACTTCTACTCGAGTTATAGGTTAATAATCAATCTTAAATATACAAAGGAATGTTAACTACTCGCTATTCTGACCTCACAGTCAGAATTCAGCTTATGTCCCTGAACTTCTGTTCTCGCTTTGATGTAGCTTTAATTACGTAATTAACTAACTATTAATCGTAATATCGCTCCTAATCTGTCACTTTTAGTTTTCAAATATTTTCTTTTTCTTCAAATCTCCGTTTCGAATATATTTCTGACATGGATCCTGTAATCCGTTGTAATTTTATTTAATCATTGTAATTGTATGATTTTGCTTCTGTCTCATATGTAATTAATTCTAACTCCCAAACTTTGACATGATTGAGCGCTAATTACATGTTCACCGACATAGTCTAATTCAAATGCTAGGATTAAAATGTTGGATATTGCATTGCATGCATATAATCGATAACAAATCAAATACGAACGATTTCCCTAATCATTAGTAGATACCGCTATCGAGGCGGGCCAGATTAAGTGTTCGATTAAAGAGCATCCTAATACGTACCCTCACCCCTTACTCCAGATCTCTGTGAACATCCGTGTTCATTGGCATCCACGAGAGTCATTCTAAACATAGAATGCTAAGGGTAACGAGTTCTTAGTGTTCATGTCATTACTTTATGTCTTGACATGGGATAAAGTACTCGAACGGTTCCAATTTCCTATAAAAATTGGTGGCGACTCCACAAATGTGTATTTTTAAGCTTGTCCTTCCAAGCGCGCCCCTCTGTCGTCCCCCATGTACCACAGTTTGACGACTTTGTTGGGGAATATACACTTACGTGTTACCCAGAGTGAAACTTGAACAAGGTTACGGAATAGTTTGTACGAGACAGTTGTCGGTTTTCATTACTCGACCTTCTTACTTCGTTTTACTCGGCCTTCCTAGGCCCAACCCAACCCATTTCGACCAATCGTCCCGTCTGGACGGTCCAAATTCTTATCTGGGCCAAAGGATGGATAACGATTGACGTCAACCATACCGCGCACGGTACGTACTCGTGTTAGTATCGAGGGCTTTTACTACTCGAGGAAATGGACTCGGGTTTGATTGCTTGGTATGGCAACCCACCCTTTAAGCCAAAACCATTTTAAATGCACTCAGCATACCGTTATAATCCATGTATAAATGTGTTTAATCTAAACATGATCACCATTTTGTAAATAAAACCATGACGAACTTTTCAAAATAAAAAATCTTTTTCAAAACTGTAAAGCATTTTCAAAGGTGGCCTGAAGTAGCGCAAAATGAGTCGAAACTCTGCCCAAATGTCCAGCCAATATCGTCTTTCTCCACTTCGAGTCGTCACTCCTACAACCACACTACGGTTGCTTAGGACAAACATTTCAAATCTTGTCATTTTCAAAACTCACTTAGCACAGTGGCACACTCCCACTTCACAAGTCGAGTCCTTTTGAGTAAGTGTGCTAGAATAGTCGATCGTGTTTTGATTCGTTGTCGGTCTCTTGCCCCAGTTTTCAAGATGCCGAGAACTAGTCAAGTAAGTGTTCATGTAGTCGAGCCAAATCCGAATGGTAATGATCTAATCCTAGTTACGCTCATCCGTCTCCAAACAAGTCAGGACCAAGCTTATACTCGCCTTAATGCCATTGAAGGCCGAATTGTTGTTGTAGAAACTAGGCTTCCTCCTGCAGACATTCCTGATGCTAGTGTGCATGATAACCTTCCACCCTTTATGGGACAACCAGAAGTCAATCCCCCACCTGTTCTTACTGAAGCTGAAAAGCGAGTCCAATACCTGGAGGAGCAACTAATGTACCTCAAGGGAGATGACATCTACAGGGAAACTAATCGCAATAATGAAGCTGTAAGTACTCAATTGCCAACCAACTTCAACATGACTGACATCCTAAAGTTCAAGGGGCATGAGAACCCTTTGAATCACATTCGTGCCTTCAAAGATTATATCTCTATCAAAGGCATCAAACCCGAGATGTTCCTAAAGATCTTTCCTTCATCTCTCGAGACCATTCCTAAGAAGTTGTTCTATTCTATGGAACATAAGAAAATTGCAACCTGGGATGATGCCGCAATTGAGTTTGCCAGGCAGTACGCGGACAATGCTGAGATTCAAGTCAATATGCGCACTCTAAAGGTTCTTACCCAAAATGAGAAAAAAAGGTTTCACCGACTTTCTATGTAAGTGGAGGAAGACTAGCACATAACTTGTTGAACGTCCAGATGAAGCTACTCTTGTTGAAAAGTTCGTGGACAATTTGAGACCCGTTTATGCAAACCACTTGAGATACCAAAACATAAAGTCTTTCAAAGACTTAAATGTGTTAGGAACAAGAATTGAGGACGACATCTGAAAGGGGCTATTTGTCTTCACTATATTAGCATTTGTTAATAAATAGGACCATCCTAGTCCTCTTTGAGTTGCAAAAAACATAACAGAATAAAAGAGCACATGTACTTTTTATTAGTCACTTGTTCTACTTCTTACCCTTAACTAGTAGAATAGACTCAAAATACTTTAGGTCGTATCTCTTTAGTGTAGATCACTCGACCTCTTAGAATAAGCCTTAACGAGGGCGTGCAATTACCACCTTTTCCAAATCTTGTGGTGTGAAAATTCCTTGATCGTCGTGTCTCTAGGTGACCTCTAGTTTTTAAAGACTCCATTTTCTACCCGATTCGTCAATTCCTATATTTCATATGACTATCAGTTAAAAAAACATTGCATACTATGCCAAAACATTTAATACCCTTACCATGGGTGCTATAAAACTAGCCCACCCGAGGGTCAAACCAAATTTTTAGCGCAATCGTGCCTAAAACTATAAAAAAATAAAAAATAGAAAAAACCGTCCAACAACTTCAAATCAAAAGTCTCAAATATTTTCCAAAATTCACGAGATAAGACAAAAAAAAAATCCAAGTCAATCAATACAAATTCAAAGTGTCAAAAATCAAAAAAATCTTTCTAGTCAAAAATTACAAACAAAACAAAATCTCTCAAATAGTCATCTTTTCACATATTTCAGACGAATCAATTCGCAGGTACCATGTCTCCATGCCCTTTGAGACGATCCTTTCATTCATTTAGGTGAGTGAGAGAGATACACAGATCTCCAGTATCTTCTAACACCATTAGAACCTTCCACTCCCGTGTTTAGCATCTAAGAATTCGATGGATGTACACTAAGCTTATACGGTCACAAAAGTACTTTGTTTCTATAGTATTAGTTTTTGCGTAATTCGTCGAGCTTGTTACTGTAAAGAGGGAAAAACTCATTCAAATTCTCAGGCAAAAAACAAAAAAAATGCGCCTCGCGTAACTCACGTGCCGCTCGTGCGACACGAAATAAAACTGAATTTTGACATTTGGATATCCTCATGTCATCAAATAAACTGAATTGTACTTCTTTTAGGAGAGTTGTCGTCGGTTTCCTCGCTGGACGAACAACTAGGGATCCGGCTTCTTCTTCCTCTTCAGTCAGATATTTTTGGTTCTCCTTAGCCACTTCGCGGATCTTGTAATCTACAGGCTCGTGTTTCCTCAACTTCTCACGTTCTTCGGGGTTACTAGCCTTTCTCCATTACAAATATGAGTCAGATACCCATAAAGAGCCAACTGGAATGGGTATGAACCACACGTTTCTCTGCGCCCACCTAGTGGCTCATTCTCGACAAGACTCTGCAGTATGTGCCAAGGCAGTCTGGGGAACGATATCAATCTTGGATTCCTATCCTTGTCGGGTTCCCTTTTCGAGACGGAAGTCGACATTGTCGCCAAATGAGCACACTTATTCATTTTCTTTCATTTTCTTTTTTAGGGAAATAATTTCACTCCTCTTTATTTCCGTTCTTTCAACACTTATACAATTCTTTTAATTTCTTTTTTTAAAGGAAAGTTCTCCTTACTGTCCGGTCGTCAGTTTGCTCATTTCTGGGCATTTTCTACGGTTTTTTACACTTATACATTTCTCTTAATTTCTTTTTTAGGGAGTAGCCCTCTTTACTATCCGGTCATTTTCACGCATTTTTGCATTATTTGGCCATTTTCGGGCACTCTTTTTGGGCACTCTTTTTTCATTTTGCGCCATTTTAGGCCACCAATATGCTACATGTAAATTATGTGAATTATATGTGAATTTCGGCAACATGACGGCAGAAACAGTCGCCTACCAAACCTCTTTTTAGACTAACCTGCAGGAACAGGGAACACCCAACAGCAAAGTCATTCAGGCCATCAGATACAATCAAAAGGAGGCATATACATCACACTGGGGGCTCTCGCCCGAGACAAAGTCATAATCCAAAACGTACAAAAAAAATCCAAAATGTACAAATCAACAGCAAAATAAAAGACAACGAATCCTCATCGCCATCCAACTCGGCTACAGTCGCCTCAAGAGCGGCGAGCTCATCGTCCCTAGCCTCCAGCTCCCTCAACAGACGAGTCGTCTGCTCCCGGGACTCCGCCAACTCCCGCTCGAAGTCTCTCTGTGAATAAATGCCTCATTTAAATCATTTCATTTTAAAATACAAAAAGATACAATAAGATGGAAAGGGAATTAGAGGTTCATACCTGTCGATCCCTGCCACCTAAGAGCTCCTCGATAGCCGTAGCCTGCAGCCAAGTGGCCACCCTCTACAACGCTACGTGCTGAGACGGTGCCAGCTATATTCAAATTTAAATAAGGGTCAAATCAAATGCATTCCTATGCAATGAAAATAATGAAGATAGCCAAAGTTAGAGGCTTACCCTCCTCACTAGGTGCTGCCACTCCTCCAAGCCAGCGTCGCTCACCGCCTCGCTAAAGTCGTGGAGCTCCAAGATCGTTGTAAAGTCGGCCTCGTTGGTGTACTCCAACACCTCGGGGTAAGCTGGGGGCTAGACATCTGCCACCTCGATCTCCTGTAAAGATCAAATGGCTCTTTAATTGACAATCGTTCGTCACTTCTCAAACCAATTCAAAAAAAAAAACAAGAAACAAGCAATGCTTACCACGATCGGCCAATACGCCAGTCTCTGGTGAACGAACCCAGAGTACTCCTCGCCAGGAAGAAGGAGGGCGTCCCCACTCGCGACAGCCAAGTCAGCCTATCTCTCAGCGTCAGAGGGCTCCCTAAACATCGACTCTGGAGGATCGATGGAGACCTTGAAGGTGTCACGAGTGCACTGCCGAGTCAAACGCTCGCCCAAGTACCACACAGATCCCATGGGCGTTCTTAGTTACAGCTGACTCGAGCTCCTAGGACACAGGACCTCGGCCACGAAAACCGGAACGTCCGGGTAGTCCTCCCACGGTATGGAACCCACTAAAATGAAGAAAAAAATGGGTCATTCATATGATCAGCTCTAGGTGATGAGATAAGGGGTCATTCCTATGATCATTTCCAAATAAAATATAGAAAAGAAAGAATCAGAGGTACTTACGTGCTCCAACTGCAGGGCATTCACGCCCCTCCGACAAACATCATAGGAAGAACGCTGGCTCTTCCTATGACACACCACCCACTCCCTCACAGATGGGTATGCTCTCGGCTCCGGCTCTGTCCTCTTGGGCGCGAAGCCCGGAAAGTAGGAGAACACCCACACCTGCAAACGAAATATTGATCTTTAAATAACGATGATATGAAATATTGATCGTCCAATAACAATATGAAATAAAGCATTGATCTTTCGATATGAAGTATTGATCATTCAGTAAAAATGCAATATGAAAGATTGATCTTTCAATCAATACAACATGAATCATTGTCTCCGAAGTAACAGTGGCAAGAGAACTCCCCTTCTCCATCAGCTCCGGTCGAACCATGGCCCTCATGTAGCGTGTGAGGACCGCAAAGCCAGGAGTAACCCAGCCCCACTGACCCAGGCTACTCAAGTCAGACAGGAAGGGAAGAAGCTTCATCGACAGCCTATACCCCGTGTCTCCGAAGTAAATCGAAGACAAGAACCAGCACAACCAGAGGCGAGCCCTCTGCTCAACTTTACAAGGAGGAGGAGGCACCATCTCCCCGCCTATCCTCACTCTCGTCGGGGTCATAACCGCAAAGTAGTCCCTGACGTAAGAGCTCGGAACCAACCAGTGAACGCTAGCCGCCCCTGCCGGCAGGTTCCAGCCGATCAACCTCCTCGGGACCGCCTCGGCCTCCTCGGCCTCCTCAAACACCTTTGTCGGTATCTCTTCTCCCACGTGAGAAGAAGAGGGCTCAGGGTCTACGTTCATAGGGGCTTCCCCCAATGTAGAAGAAACATCACCTGTAAAACCGAAGCCAAGTCAAGTCGTTTCAAGTATTTTTCAAGACGTTTCAAGTATTTTTCAAGCTCTAAAATGAAGTTTCCCGGTCATCTTTGGCCATTTCTTCCAAAACCCGACTACACATGTAAGGGTTGGGCCAAGTCAAGTCTAATTCAAAGCCTAGTCACGGGTTTGAGTCGACAATTCGGCAGCATTTCGCTATAATAGCGATTATGCCCTAGAAAAGAGTCATGCAGAAGCTGTCACTACAACAAGTTTACCCATTATACAAGGGTTCCAAAACATCAAATTTCATCCAAAATGGACAATCCTAAGGGTTTTTTCGAAGCGGATTTCAAATTAGCTGTGAAACCGTCTCATTTGTTCAAAACTTGACGAAAACGCAAAAAGAATACGTGGTTATGTTCCTAACCATTCCAATTATTCATTTCTAGTATCAATTTCTATCATACAAATCAGATGGAGGTAAACCCCCTATATTTTCGAAATATTCAAGGGGAGGAACCCTAATTTCCGACTCTAATTCAATTAAAAGCAAGAAATTAAAGCAAATATAGGATGCATACCTCGATTAGTCATGTTTTATGGCTCGATTTGATCAAATTCTGACGGTTTTTGGTTAGAATTTGAGAGAGTTTTTTGTGAATTATGTTTAGAAATGTGAAATGGAGACTCCGTCTGTCGCGCTTTTACTCAGACTTGGACAAGCCCTTGAGATGACGCAGCACTCGCTACACCTCTTCCAACGATCGCAGCTCTTGCTGCGCTTATTCCCCAGCATGCTTTCTCTTTAATTTGAAAGTTCGTTACAAATTTTTTATTCGTGGGCCCAAATCTTGTGCGCCTCTTCTCCGACATCTTATTTCACGTGCTTGGTGCTTTTCCAAGACCCGCGCTTTCACATGCTTCAAAACCGTCACATGATGTTGTCATCTCAGCAAGGACCTCGTTTCGGACATACAATCCGTATGCCTGTCTTTTATCGTTAGGATGTTGCTCGCCACAACCGAGCATATCCCTCGGAATGATTCGATCCTGGCAGAGTCTTCCGTATATCCAGTGCAGCAATATTTTGCATATTTCTTTCAATATATATGTTTCCCCGACGAGATCTCACCTGAGGACAGAGACATGCAGATCCTCACATATGATATCTTCTCAGCGGGTGGAGAGCCTCATAACGCACCCCGTTCAAACGTTTGGCGAGCCTCACAGCGCAGCTCATCCCAATTAAGAAGATGCCTTAGGTATGACTCCTTCTTATGGCTCAGTTCTACACCTTCCGCCAACCACCCAGTGATGATTGGGCCGCATGTTTGATACGCGAAACGATTTATGAAAATTCCTTTGTTTATCGTCATGTGATAGCTCAAAAACACTTGTGTCTACCCCTTGGTTGTTATCTACGCACCGGTACGGTCGTTTTTGAAAGTTCATAGACCTTAATTAGACTCTTCTAATTAGTTACTAAATTACTTGTTAATTTAGTTTTAATGATCTATGCAACATGCATGCAAATATAAAGACATTATATAAAAGAAGAAATTTCCTCGCATTGAAATGGAAATTAAATGGGCACAATAAGAACTCTTTCTTATTGATCTTGAGCTATAAACAATGATGATCCAAGAACAATCTCCAAATTAGAATACTTTCTTTAAGTTGCACAAAGATGATACCAAATAATCTAACCTTATTATTAACTAGATAATAAGATAGATAAAATACTAATAATATTAGTATATATTACTACACTAGTAATACTTAGAAAATATTAGTATTATGAGAGTTTAGTGAGAGATTGCAGTTTTAGAGAGATTGGGCGGAAAAACAAGAAAATGAATTAAGAAGAAAAATGAACAACAATTGTCCTATTTAAGGACAACATGGCCGGCCCTCACATGCAAAATGTAGGGTGATTTTTCTTCTTATTTTAATCCTCATGCAAGGTGGTGGAGTGTACTGTTGAGTGAAATGGTTTTTGGTATATTATTCATGTCATAATCACATGTGACTTGTGAGCATGAACAAGAGCAACCATCATCACCTTCACCACTACTATGACCGACCACATGTGGCCTTATATGGTCCATTTTGATTTTTGATATTTGTCCCACAAATACTTATTAATCATATGCTTAATTATCTTATATAATTAAGTGTTAATTTGATCATATAACATTTATATGACACAAATGAACAAATAATATGTACTTAACCTTTTAAGTGATATTTTACCATTATATCAATATATAATGGGTCCCACAATGTTTAGTTAATTTATTTTACAACTCCTTGTAAATATAATTAACTAATTACCTCTATCTCAAAATATATGTAAAATCTCAACTAATTTAGTAAATTAACGATTAATTACTAAGTTAGATCTTACTTAATCATATTAAAATAAGATATAAATTTAGTAGTCAATTATTGCATAATTGAAAAATAAACTTAATCGAATTTGAGTTCTTAACTCAATTTCTAACAATAAACTCTCGTACATATCAAATATATGTAATGGACTAATCAAATGTATTATATACAAATAATTAGTTACTATTTGGATTTCATCCTATAGGTGTGACCGAAAGGGATCAGTTGATCACCGCCATCATACGACAATAACGTCAAACTCTAGTCAACCAACCGTTATTGATTTACCTTTACGTTAATCAACTGACTAATCATATATAAATAGTCAATAAATATCCCAATTATATTCCTTAATGAGATTTAATATGTGGCGCACTATTGTGGAGGACAGCTACTCCAACAATCTCCCACTTGTCTGACACAAGTGTGCGTCACCAATTCTCTTGTCTCATTATCACATCTCCCACTCAACGCAACGTGTCTTTCCGGTCGCACTTGCAATTGACTATATCTAGAGTGGTTTTCTCGATAGGGAAAGTAACTGTCTGACCGGAAAATCTACCATAGATCACTTTCCGAGCGTGGCCACGCATTTACATTAACTACTCCTCGAGTGGCCTAAAGATGTTTGTACCCAACGTGGGTGGACAATTCCTGTTGATTCATCTATTCTGTATGATGCAGATCACCATGACCCAGAAAATGTCCATCGGCCTTCTTTTGCGGCACGACCTAGAACATCAACCAAAACAAATAGTAAACTGGACCGACTCAGATAGACGGTCGCCAGTCAAAAGAATTGACTCATAGGAATAAGATAGAAGACCCTGCCATGACGAGACATCAATTAATTGATTTAAAGGTCTCTACAAATGTCACTGTCCGACAGAGTGTCACACAGTCTGTCTATGTAATCGACCAGTCATCTCCATGACCCTATGGTGCTGAACCAACATCGATCGACTTACAATCTAGTCACTTCGAGACGTCACCTCATTGAGTGACTAGGGAAAAAATACTAAGTTCGTCCTATTCACTTGAATAGGGTCCAACATTGTCTTACAATCTATTCGGATAAACAAAGTATTAAATTTAGTCAAACTAAATAAAAAGTTTATAATAAAACTCGAACAATGAATGTAATTATCATATATGAAATAATCAATACAAAATTCAATTATTACATATTATATAATCTAAAAGAATTGTGATACTCGTCTGAATCCCATTGTGACGACATAAAGTGTATGATCGAAACGATGATTCCAACTCCTGGATGCTTGTTTAAGACCATAGATGGATCTTTTAAGTTTGCATATCTTCTTAGGGTATGATGGATCCACAAAACCTTCAGGTTGTGTCATGTACACTTCCTCTTCTAGAATCCCATTCAAGAAGGCGATTTTGACATCCATTTGCCAAATCTCATAATTATGAAATGCGGCAACCGCTAAGATAATCCTTATGGATCGAAGCATGGCGACTGGGGCGAAGGTTTCGTCATAGTGAAGACCATGAACTTGGGTGAAACCTTTTCCCACCAATATAGCTTTGTAAACATCATTATGTTGATCTGCAGCAGGAGCTCACCCAAGGGACCTTGATGATCAAGCCAAAAGCAAGACAAGCCTGACCCCAAGACCCCCTCAGATGGAAGCTCGAGTCACAAGGTCTAAACAACAAGTCATGGCAAGCCAACTTCAAGCCAAACCAAGCCAAGATATTGAGGAAGATAGTCCAGGGCTTGCCAAGCCATGCCAAGGTCCAATACAGTCCACACTCCCCACACAAGACAGAAACAATACCAGTCAGAGCTCAGCAGACCAGTTAGCAAACCCAGCACCAAGGAGGTACACCAGAGCATCCCAACCACCCCCACCATGGCCTACCATCAAGACAACCCACTAACCAACAAGTTTTTCCAGGACAATTCTTTTTGAAGTCTAGCAAAAACTCAAGTAACAAGCAGCCCAAGCTAGAATACAGTGAACATTAAAGCAGAGAAGGTACAAGTCAGATTGTGGCTTCCTTTTGTTTAAGTCAACTTGTCCTCGTCCAAGGCAGGTTTTATCTAAGTCCTAATAAGAGTAGAGAGTCCCAAGGAGCAACAAAACATCCAGGCAAAGCAGCAAGACAACAAGAACAACAGATTTCCATTTCAGGAAAACTCCAAAAACTGCTTTATTGCTTTTTGTTCAGTCTGTTTTTGTGTCTTTGTGTCTATATCAGTTAGTTGTTAAACTCGTCCTCTTGTGAGGTCCTTAATTAGTTAGCTGTGGTAGTAGTTCAAGTTCAAAGCTGACCCTTAGATGGACTTTACATCCAAGGGATCACATTGTATCAGCCTCCCTATATAAGGAGGGTATTATGTAATGTTTAAGGCAGACTTTTATGAATGAATTAACTTTGAGAAACCCCTCAAATCTTTCAAACTTGTGCTAAGAGCTGTAGTTTGAGTCAAGCCTGATACATCTTCAAGGTGTCTGATCAGTGTCTTGCTTTGTGAGTCAAGTTAAATCTGTGCCTTGCTGTGATTAGCTTGCTTGCTGTTGAGACTAAGTCTAGAGTGTTTGTGCTTTGATGTAACACTTTAAACCTGTCTCTGAACTAGTCCTTGAGTCCCTTCTCTTGTGCTTTGCTGTAGGGGAGTTTCTCTAAGTCATATCCTTTGAGTTTCAGTTAAAATAAACCTCTCTCTCTAAAACAGCCTCCATTTCTGTCTGTGTTTGCTTTCAGTTTAAGTAAGCTTAGTTAAACTTCTCTTAAACTCACAAGCCTTAGTAGTTTACACTCCATTATCTATGCCAATTTTGATCTTATAGATACACTTACACTGAAGAGGTCTTACCTACTTAGGTAAATCAACCAAGTCCCATACTTGATTGTCATACATAGAATCCATTTCGGATTGCATGGCTCCTAGCCATAGCTTTGAGTCGGGACTAGAAATGGCTACTTTGTAGGTAGTAGGTTCGTTACTTTCAAAAAGTAACACATTATAGTCACCACCTTCCTCTATAATACCAAGGTATCTATCAGGTTGATGACTAATTCTACTTGACCTCCTAGGTTCCGGAGAAATTATGACCGTGTCAGACGAAGAGGGAACGTTTTCCTCTACGTCCTTTTTGGTTTGTGGCTCTTGGACTTCGTCAAGTTCAAATTTTCTCCCACTCTGTCTTTTAGAAATAAAATCATTTTCTAAAAAGACTGCATCACGAGACACAAACACTTTGTCCTCGTGTTTATTACAGAAGTAATAACCACGTGTTTCCCTTGGATATCCTACAAACAGACATTTGTTGGATTTGGGTGCGAGTTTATCGTCAGACTTATTCTTAACAAACGCCTCGCATCCCCAAATTCTCATGAACGACAAAAAGGGGACTTTCCCTTTCCATATCTCATATGGAGTCTTATTTGCCGCTTTAGTCGGGCTTCGATTTAGTAAGAATATTGCAGATAAGATAGCGAACCCAAAAAATAATCAGGAAGCTCTGTTAGACTCATCATAGATCGAACCATATCTAATAAAGTTTGATTTCTCCTTTCGGACACACCATTTAATTGAGGTGTGCCAGGAGGAGTCCATTGTGATACTATACCACAATCCTTTAGGTGTGAATCAAATTCATTGTTCAAGTATTCAGCACCACGATCGGATCGTAGGGCTTTAATCTTTTTATTCAATTGGTTTTCTACTTCATGTTGAAATTCTTTGAAATTTTCAAAAGCATCACTTTTGTGCCTCATTAAGTAGACATATTCATATCTACTCAAGTCGTCGGTAAAAGTAATGAAGTAGTAATAACCACCTCTATCTTGGAGAGTCATTGGGCCGCACACATCCGTATGTATAAGGCCTAATACTTCACTTGCTCTTGTCCCTTTTCCCGTAAAAGGAGCACGAGTCATCTTGCCTAGAAGACAAGATTCGTATACACCATAAGATTCGTAATCGAATGGTTTGAGTACTTTAGATGAAACAAGTCTCTTTATGCGTCGTTCGTTTATGTGCCCTAAACGACAATGCCAACGGTATGATTGATTAGGTTCACCTGTTTTGAGCTTCTTGTTTTCTACATGATAGACCTCTTTTGCAATATCTAGAACATAAATACCTCCAATAGAAATGGCCTCGCCATAAACCATTTCATTAAACGAAAAAGTACAACGATTGTCCTTAATACAAAAAGAAAAACCTTCCATGTCTAACACGGAAATGGAGATAATGTTCTTGGTAAGAGTTGGTACATAATAGCAATTATTTAAATACAACTCTAAACCATTAGGTAAAAGAAGAACGTAGGTGCCCACGAAAACTGCGGCTACCTTAGCTCCATTTCCCATGCGCATGTCCACGTCACCCTTGGCTAGTGCTCGCGCGTCTTCAGCCTCTGTACATAATTACAAAGGTGAGAACCACAACCGGTATCAAATACCCAAGAAGATGTACTAGCAAAGTTAATATCTATCATATAGAGTGATGAAAGAATTTTACCTGACGTTGTCACACAACCGTCCTTCTTGTCTTTCAAGTATTTGGGGCAATAGCGTTTCCAATGCCCTTTGCCATTACACTAATAGCAATCCGCGTCCGCGTGTTTGTTGGCTTTGGGCTTGGGCTTCATAAAGACCTTCCCGTTCCCTTGCCAACTTTCTTGAAAAGAGTCTTACCATTTCCTTTGTCCTTCTTCACACCAAGGTTCGTGTTCTTCAATCTCATTGAAAGAACATCCTTGGGTTCACTCCGACTAGCCTCCATGTCCCTCTCCACTTGGGTGTGGAGTGCATGGAGTACATGGAAATTCTTTTCCATGTCATTCATGTGTTAGTTCACCCTAAAGTGGGTGAACTTTGGTGTGGGTGAATGAAGGATTCTACCCACCACTAGCTCCCTTGGTATATTGCACCCTAGACGCTCTAAGGTGTCGGCGTGCTCAACCATTTTGAGCACGTGTGGGTCAACTTTTTGGCCCTTTTGGAGTTTAGTCTCAAAGAATTTCGTAGCCGCCTCATATTGGAGAATTTTAGGGGCTTGCGAAAACATAGATGTTATCCTCGTGAATATCCCATATGCATCGAGAGATATTAATTGGAGTTTGAGTTTGGGTGAGATTGACCAAATCAAGACATTCTTGACGTCATTGGCAACCTTCAAATAAAGGTCATATTCGGCCCGAACCGCCGCGGTCGATCTTGACCCGGATTCGGTGGGAGGGGCTTCGACCAAGTAGCGAAGCACGTTATCGGATATCGCGGCGCTCTTGATCGTTGATTCCAATTCAACGAAGTTACTACCGTCATCTTTTAGGACACATTTGTCCATGACGGACCTCAACCATGAGTCCTTACTCAAGGTTGCGGTATTCCATGATGTTGACATTGTGCGAATATGGTTACTACAACAAAAAGAAATATATAAACATTCATTGTTATGATAATTTACTTGAAATTTTTTTTAACAAGTTTAGCATTTATATAATGACCCCTCACTAAATTATATAAATGATTCCAAGACCCATCTTTAAATAAAAATAGTCATCGTATGCTACCTTTATCTAAAAATGGTAAGTCATTTCTAGACTAATTCTACCCCTAGAACTCTTGGTTGACGGATTTCAACTAAATCAATCTCCTAGTCCCAATATAACGCTTATCTTGTTGAGTTCAATCCAATTTTGGCTTTTGATCGTATCACCCTACTTACCCGATGTAAAAAGGGACCCACGAGCGTGGTAGCCCTAATGAACACGGGATTCATAGGTGTTACTAATTTGTAAGGCTAATCTCAATTTTTAAATATGTGAGAGATCTTGTCAATTTAGTCATTAATTCCCTATAAGTGAACTAAATCTGTGAATTGTGAATAACGTTGAATTGACAATAACGGAAAAATAAAATGCATGTGTTTGGCATGAGCGAAAATAAAGCAAGCAACCAAGCAACGAAAAATCCTAGTATGGCCACCTAGCTAATCAAATTAACTAGATACTTACAAATTCGGAAACCAGCTCCTAATATAAGGATCTATACTACCTAATAGACCAGCATATAGATGTGATCCTAAGGCTACACAAGAACTGCAGAAACAGGTTGGGGAATTGATTAGCAAGGGGTTTGTAAGGGAGTCCTTAAGTCCATGTGTTGTGCCTGCATTATTGGTCCCTAAGAAGGATGGAACTTGGAGGATGTGCATAGATAGCAGGGCTATCAACAACATCACAGTCAAGTACAGGTTCCCTATACCTAGGCTTGATGACATGCTGGATGAGCTGAGTAGGTCAAGGTTCTTTTCCAAGATTGATTTGAGGTAAGGCTACCATCAATTGAGGATCAGGGAAGGAGATGAGTGGAAGACAGCCTTCAAAACAAAGCATGTCCTCTATGAGTGGCTTGTCATGCCTTTTGGTCTGTCAAATGCCCCAAGTACCTTCATGAGGTTAATGACAAAAGTGCTTAGGCCTTGTCTAGGAAAGTTTGTGGTAGTATACTTTGATGATATTCTCATCTACAGCAAGAGCAAGGATGATCATTTGAGGCATATTGAGACTGTGTTTGAGATACTTAAGGAGAGTAAAATCTTTGGAAAGCTTGAGAAATGCACCTTTATGACTGAGGAAGTTAAGTTTCTAGGATATGTGGTGTCTGGTAGAGGCATTTCAGTGGATCAAGACAAGATCATTGTTGTTCAGTCTTGGCCTGTTCCTAGGAATATCACAGAAGTAAGAGGTTTTCATGGCTTAGCATCTTTCTACAGAAGATTCATTAAGAACTTCAGCACCATTGCAACACCCCTCACTGAATCTATGAAGAAGGGAGAGTTCACTTGGACTGAGAATGCTTTGCAGGCTTTAAAATACATGAAGAAGCTCTTGTGTAGTGCACCTATCCTCAGGTTACCAGACTTTAATTGCCTATTTGAGGTTGAATGTGATGCAAGTGGAGTGGGAATTGGAGCTGTCCTCATCCAAGAGAAGAAACCTGTAGCCTATTTTAGTGAAAAGCTAAGTGGTGCCAAGCTGAACTACTCTACATATGATAAAGAGTTCTATGCTCTTGTCAGTGCTCTAAGGCATTGGAGTCATTATCTGAAGCCCAAGCCTTTTGTCCTACACACTGATCATGAGGTATTGAAATACATAGGAGGTCAGTATAAGCTCAATCACAGACATGCTAAATGGGTGGAGTTCCTCCAGTCATTCACCTTTTCTAGCAAATACAAAGAAGGAAAACAAAATGTGGTAGCTGATGCCTTGTCTAGAAGATACACTCTGCTATCAACCATGGAGCAAAGGGTTCTTGGATTTGAGTTCATGAAGGATATGTATCAGGAAGATCCAGACTTTGCAGAAGATTGGTTAGCACAGAAAGAGGGAACAAGGACCATTGATTCACCCTACACTCTACAAAATGGATTCCTGTTCAAAGGAAACAAGTTGTGTGTTCCCAGAGGGTCTTATAGGAGTATATTGATCAAGGAAGTGCATGGAAGTGCCCTTGGAGGACACTTTGGGGTTCAGAAGACTGTGGACATACTGCAGGATCGGTTTTACTGGCCTAAGATGATGGGAGAGGTCCAAATAGTGCTCAGGAGGTGTGGAGTTTGTCAAAAGGCCAAGAGTTCATTTCAAGCATGACCTTACACTCCACTACCAGTCCCATGTAGGCCTTGGGAAGATGTAAGTATGGATTTCATAGTAGCATTGCCTAGAATAGCAAGAGGGAAAGATTTTATCATGGTAGTTGTGGATAGGTTCAGCAAGATGGCACATTTCATTGCTTGTAAGAAAACTGAGGATGCTGTGAGTGTGGCAGAGCTATACCTTGATGAGGTGGTAAGGTTACATGGAGTTCCAAGAACTATTGCATCTGACAGAGACACAAAGTTTATGAGTCATTTCTGGAGAACATTGTGGAAGCTGCTTAATACCAGGTTGTTGTTTAGCACCTCCCATCACCCTCAAACAGATGGACAAACTGAGGTGACCAACAAGACCTTGGGAAGGATCTTGAGGTGTATAGTCAGCAAATCTCTCAAAGATTGGGATTTAAAGCTGGCTCAAGCAGAGTTCTCTTTCAATAGAGCTCCATCAGCAGCCACAGGCCACTCCCCTTTTGAAGTGGTCTATGGTACTAACCCCTTAATGCCTTTGAATTTGTCTAATGTGTGCAGGTCAGAGATCCACTATGATGCCAAGAAGAGGGTGGAGCAAATGCTAAAACTCCATGAATCAGTCAGAAAACAAATTGAGAGGACCAATGATCTATATAAGAAGAATGCCAAGGTTCTTAAGGTCAAGAAGGACTTTGCACCAGGAGACTTAGTGTGGATCAATCTAAGGAAAGAAAGGTTCCCTTCCAAAAGAAAGAATAAGCTAAAGCCAAGAGCAGATGGTCCTTTTCAAGTCATAGAGAAGATAGGTCATAATGTCTACAGAATTGATCTACCAGGAGAATATGCAGTTCATGGAACATTCAATGTTGGAGATCTTAGTCCCTTCTATGAAGACTCTGAGGGAGAGGAAGACACAGGCTTGAGGACAAGCCCTTTTGAACCTGAGGAGGCTGCAACAGGAGCTCACCCAAGGGGCCTTGATGATCAAGCCACAAGCCAGACAAGCCTGACCCCAAGACCCCCTCAGATGGAAGCTCAAGTCACAAGGTCCAAACAACAAGCCATGGCAAGCCAAACTCAAGCCAAACAAAGCCAGGACATTGGGGAAGACAGTCCAAAGCTCACCAAGCCATGCCAAGGCTCAGTTCAGTCCTCATTCCCTACACAATCCAGAAACAATGCCAGTCAGAGTTCAGCAGACCAGTTAGCAAACCCAGCACCAAGGAGGTACACCAAAGCATCCCAGCCACCCCCACCATGGCCCACCATCAAGCCAACCCATTAATCAACAAGTTTGTCCAGGAGAGTTCCTTTAGAAGTCTAGCAAAAACTCAAGTTACAAGCAACCCAAGCTAGAGTCCAATGAGCATCATAGCAGAGAAAGTACAAGTCCAGTTGTGATTTCTTTTTGTCTAAGTCAACTTGTCCTCATCCAAGGCAGGTTTATCTAAGTTCCAATAAGAGTAGAGAGTCCCAAGGAGCAGCAAAACACCCAGAGCAAAGCAGCAAGACAACAAGAACAACAGATTTCCATTTCAGGAAAAATCCAAAAGCTGCTTTATTACTTTTGCATCAGTCTGTTTTTATGCTTTTGTGTCTGTACTCCCTAGTTGTTAGACTTGTCCACTTGTGAGGCCCTTAATTAGTGTATGTTGTAGTAGTTCAAATCCAAAGTTGGCCCTTGGATGGACTTTACATCCAAAGGTTCACAAGTGTATCAGCCTCCCTATATAAGGAGGTCTTTGTGTGTTGTTTTAGGCAGACTTTTATGACTGAATTAACTTTGAGAAATCCCTAAAATCTTTCAAACTTGTGCTAATTGTTGTAGTTTGAGTCAAGCCTGATACATCTTCAAGGTGTCTGATCAGTGTCTTGCTTTGTGAGTCAAGTTAAATCTGTGTCTTGCTGTGATTAGCTTGCTTGCTGTTGAGACTAAGTCTAGAGTGTTTGTGCCTTGCATTAATACTTTAAACCTGTCTCAAACCCAGTCTTTTAGTCCTTTCTCTTGTGCTATGCTGTAGGGAAAGCTCTCTAAGTCATATCCTTTGAATTTTAGTTAATATAAACCACTATCTCTAAAACAGCCCCCATTTCTGTCTGTATTTGTTTTCAGTTTTAGTAAGCATAGTAAAACATCTCTTAAACTCACAAGCCTTAGTAGTTTACACTCCAACTTCTCTCTAACCTCTCACTAAACTTAAGAAGTTCATATAATACTTTGAGTTCATATATTCTAATAAAATACTAGTGTAGTATTGAGAGTTATTAGATCATTTTAAAGGGTTACTGCATTTAATACTAGTGTAGTATTTTGTAGAGATTAAGGGTAGTCTTGGGTGCAACTAATTGGAGAGTTTCTAATTTGAAACTTGGAAGATCATCCTTCTCATTCTAGCTCAAGAACAATATTTGAAAGGAGTTCCAATAAGGAGGGTATTATGTATTGTTTTAAGCAGACTTTTATGAATGAATTAACTTTGAGAAATCCCTCAAATCTTTCAAACTTGTGCTAAGAGCTGTAGTTTGAGTCAAGCCTGATACATCTTCAAGGTGTCTGATCAGTGTCTTGCTTTGTGAGTCAAGCTAAATCTGTGCTTTGCTGTGATTAGCTTGCTTGCTGTTGAGGCTAAGTCTAGAGTGTTTGTGCTTTGCTGTAATACTTTAAACCTGTCTCTGAACTTCAAAAGGGGTCTTACCTGTGCTGTTTGATGGAGCCCTGTTGAAGGCAAACTCAGCCTGTGATAGTTTGACATCCCAATCCTTTAGTGACTTAGCAATAATACATCTCAAGATCCTTCCCAGAGTTTTGTTAGTAACCTCTGTTTGTCCATCTCTTTGGGGGTGGTATGATGTGCTGAAGAGTAGTTTTGTTCCTAGGATCCTCCAGAGTGACCTCCAGAAGTGGCTCATGAACTTAGTGTCTCTATCAGACACAATGCTCCTTGGCACCCCATGCAGTTTTACTATTTCTTTGAAATAGAGCTCAGCTACCCCCATGGCATCTTCTGTCTTCTTACAAGCAACAAAATGGGCCATTTTGCTAAACCTATCCACTAGCACCATTGCAGTGCCACTATGAAGTCCATGCTGATGTCCTCCCATGGTTTGTTTGGTACAGGTAGTGGGGTGTAGGGGCCTGCTTGGAATTGTGACTTGGCTAGTTGACAGGGCTTACATCTCTTGATAGTGTCTTGCACATCACCCAGCATCTTGGGCCAGTAGAATTGCTCATGTAGGATCTCATAAGTCTTTTGTACTCCAAAGTGTCCTGCAAGCCCATTGCAATGCAGTTCCTTGACTAGCAATCCTCTATAAGGACCCCTGGGTATACACAGTTTGTTTCCTTGGAAAAGGAACCCATTCTATGTCAAGTACTTGCTTCCCTTCTTGAGTTTTCCTTCTGAATACACCTCTCATTCCTCCTTGAAGTCTGGATCTTCCATGTAGAGTTCCTTCATGAACTCAAAGCCTAGGACCCTTTGCTCCATGAATGTCAACATCACAGATCTTCTAGAAAGAACATCAGCCACTACATTGTTCTTTCCCTCTATGTACTTGCTTGAAAAGGAGAAGGATTGCAGAAATTCTACCCACATGGCATGTCTAGGGTTGAGTTTGTGTTGGCCATTAATGAACTTCAAGGCCTCATGATCTGAATGTAGCACAAAAGGCTTGGGTTTCAGGTAATGTCCCCAATGATTCAGGGCTCTTACTATGGCATAAAATTCTTTGTCATAGGTAGAGTAGTTCAACCTAGCTCCACTTAGCTTCTCACTGAAATAGGCTATGGGTCTCTTCTCTTGAACCAGTACTGCCCCAACTCCTAACCCAGTTGCATCACACTCTACTTCAAACAGCTTGTTAAAATCTGGCAAGCCTACTATAGGGGACCTGCACAGCAGCTTCTTCATGGTATTGAAGGACTTCTCTGCCCTTTCTCCCCAAGTGAAATTCCCTTTATTCATACATTCTGTGATGGGAGCCAAGATAGAGCTAAACCCCTGAATGAACCTCCTATAGAAGGATGCCAACCCATGAAAACTTCTGACCTCAGTTACTGTCTTGGGGGTGGGCCAATCCCTGATTGCTTTAACCTTCTTAGGGTCAACAGCTACCCCATCTTTTGAGATAATGAACCCAAGGAAATGAACCTCAGGTTGCATAAAAGTGCACTTCTCCATCTTACCATAGAGCTTGTTCTCTCTCAGAACCTCACAAAGTAACTTCAAATGTTGTAGGTGTTCCTTCTTGCTTTAACTGTAGACTAGAATGTCATCAAAGTATACCACAATAAATTTTCCCAAGTAAGGCCTCAATACTTCTGTCATTAGCCTCATGAAGGTACTAGGGGCATTGGAGAGCCCAAATGGCATCACTAGCCACTCATACAGCCCATGCTTGGTCTTGAATGCAGTTTTCCACTCATCTCCAGCTCTAATCCTTACTTGATGATACCCTTGCCTTAGATCAATCTTGGTGAATACTTGAGCCCCACTGAGTTCATCCAGAATGTCATTAAGCCTTGGTATAGGGAACTTATACTTAATGGTGATGTTGTTGATTGTTGTGCTGTCTATACACATCCTCCAAGTTCCATCCTTCTTAGGCACTAGCAATGCTGGTACAGCACAGGGGCTACGAGACTCCCTGACATACCCTTTCCTAAGCAGCTCTCCCACCTGAGATTGCAGCTCTTGTGTTGCCCTGGGGTCACTTATATAAGCTAGCTTGTTTGGAAGGACAGCCCCAGGCACCAGATCAATGTGGTGCTCAATTCCCCTTAGTGGGGGTAACCCACTAGGTAGTTCAGCAGGGAAAACATCCTCATAGGCTTTCAGCAAGGCTTATACCTCTTCAGGCACCTGGTTAGAACCTTCCCCTACCTCCTTGGTGAGGAGGACATAGACTGGCCTGAGATCATTTAACTCTTGCTCCATTTCTGATTCACTCAACAGCAGAACTTCCTTAGCAGCTTCAGTTAAGAGTGGAGGGTTCCCTTTCAGGATAGGGGTAAAGGAGCTAAGATGATTTTCTTCTTCCCAAAACTGAAAGAGTAAGTGTTGTCCCTTCCCTGATGGCCAGCATCCCTATCAAACTCCCAAGGCCTCCCCAATAGAAGGTGACAAGCATCCATGGGCAATACATCACACAAGGCCTCATCAGCATATCCCTTACCAATAGAAAATGGAACAACACACTGTTGATCTACCTTAACTTCAGCCCTCTTGTTCAACCACCTAAGCTTGTAAGGTTGAGGGTGGTCTTTGGTGGGCAATGTTAGTTTATCCACCAGTGTTTTAGAAGCTACATTGGTGCAGCTACCTCCATCCACAATCAGATTACAAACCCTCCCTTTAATGGTACACCTGGTTCTAAAGATCAGGTGTCTTTGATCTTCCTCTAAGGGTTGGGGTTGTGTGTGCATTACCCTCCATGTCACTAGACTTAACCCAGCATCAGGCTCTATCAACTCCTCACTAGCCTCTATCTCAGGCTCTTCCATTTCATCATCACAGACCAACACCTCATCCTCTCCCCAATGAATTACTTCTAGGGTGCTCAGAGCTCTTTTAGATGGACATTCTCTAGCAAAATGTCCATATCCTTGACATTGAAAACACTTTTTGAGAGGGGTAGTTTTTCTTTGGCCTGCATCAACAGCCTTGCCTTTATCAGGGTTGAAAGGAGTCTTAGTAGGAACCACAGGTTCTCCTATCTTGACTCCTACAAAGGGTTTGAAGGTAGGGGTTCTAGCAGGTGTCTTAGAGGCACTAGCTTTTCCTTTCCCCAACTTTTCTACCCTTAAAGACAAGTTGACAGCTTCCTCAAAGGAGTATATATTTTGTAGCCTGACTTTACTAGCTATCCTCTCATCCAAACCTTCTAAGAACATTGCTATCTTTTGCTCAGATTTCTCAACAACCTCACATTGCAGTGTGAGTTGTTCAAAGTCCCTTAGATAAGACTCTACAGGTCTTTGGTCTTGTTTCAGGTGAGTGAGCTTAATGAACATGTCCTGAGTGTAGTCCCTAGAGACAAAGTTAGCCCTCATTTTCTTTTTCAGTTTGAGCCATGACGTATCAGGTTCTTTCCCTTCCCTAACCCTCAAGGTTTTCATGTTTTCATACCACAGTGAGGCATAACCTTTTAGTTTCATGATAGCAACCTTAAAGGCCTTTTTATCAGTGTATCCTTTAAACTCAAAGACTCTTTCTACAGACCTCAACCAATCTAGGAAATCATCAGGGTTCATGCTACCTAGAAAGTCAGGGATTTCTACCTTTATGTCTTTGTCTTGGTGTCTGAGAAGACTTTGATCTGAGCCATCTGAGTCTGACATTTCAAATTGATCTACAGGTTGCCTCCTCCTTCCTCCACCTTGTGGGAAAGGTGCTCCTCTTCCTCGACCTCTGCCTCCTATTGTGTCATTGTTCTGTTGGCCCTCAAGAAGTTCATTGACAGACCTGGAGACTTCCATCATAGTTCTGACAAGACCTTGAACTGTGGTTTCAAGACCTGTAATTCTCTCTTCACTCATGGTTGATTTTTGTGTTTTTAATGTAGTTAGGTAAATGAACTCACAAACCAAAGCTCTGATAACCAATTTGCAACAGAATTATTCAGAAAACAAGCTAAAACAACATAAATAGAACTAAGGTCATACACTTGGATTTTGCTCTGTTTTTGTTTGGACTGAATGCTGAAAGAAAGAGATAGAACCTTAACCAAAGCACAAAGCCAATGGTTGAGGGTTGAACCTTGATCCCAGCATACAGCTAAGGGTCTAAGCTCACTTCCAAGCACACATCAATGGAAGGTTTCTCAAGCACACAGCCAAGAGATGATAACAGAAACAAAGGTTTCAGTTTTTGTGTTTACTTCAAATCTACCTTTCATTCATTAGAAACAAGCCTTATATAGGCAATAGGATTACATCTTGAACGTCCAAACACATCTAAGGCTAGTAATTATCCTCAAAAGAAAACAAAATAACAACTACAAACTGATACAAACTGAAATAAAGTAAACATCAGAAAACAGTTCTGAAAGAGACAGGTTTCTTGTTGCCTTGCTGCTGCTTTGTTATATGGTACATAGTGGACTTTTTGCTTGGTGTTTTGGTCCTAATCTGGAGTAGTATTAGTCCCCAAAGTCTGAGCAAAAAGCCCTCGAGTCTGCTTGGCCAAAAGAAGAAACTTTGATAGTGACAGCTGAACTGCTCCTGGATAGGTGAGAACTGGACTGGTGAACTTGGCTTTTGTTTTGAGAGGTGTTCCTGGCGTTTTATGAGGAAGGTTCCCTGGACAAAAAGGTAGTAGACCCTCCCTAGAACCAAGCCCCATACTTGGTTTGAAGTTCCTAAGCTTGGAAGTTACCTTGGGACCCTCCCCAAGGTGCTGCTGCTGACTGAATTCCCTGGAGGCTTGCTGGCTTGTTTTGTGAGTCTTTCTTGTGTCTTGGCTTGCTCTGGCTCGTGTCATGGCTATCAATGGCTCGTGTCATGGCTTGTTTGCTTGGGCCTGGACTATACAAGGCATTAAGATAGCTTTTGACATAGGGTGAGGCTGATATTGGATTATGGTTAGACTGATCATAGGTTGGTTGGTCTTGTCTTTGAACTTTGCATTGAACTCATGTTGCACATGTTGCCCTCTTTTATCCAATCATTAAAATCCAACGATTTCTTTTAAAAAGGTAATGTGAATACGTCACTTACAATTAGTGTTATGTCATTCACGTGGAAAACAATTTATCCCACTGAACTTCATGTCTTTACATGATAACTTTAACTCCCACTTAACTTCATGTCTATACATGACTTTAACTCCCACTGAATTTCATGTCTATACATGACTTTTCGAAAATTCGAGTGAAAAACTTCTTATATCTCATAAAACAAAAAGATCATCATAACCTCTACGTAGATACATACCATAGGCTTGTGTCATGTACAAATCCTATTCCAAATCCCTATTTGGACATGTGGTTTTGTTGTGTATCTTGTACACACCAATTATGAGGTATTTCACTGATGATTTTGGATCTAAGCATAGTTACGCATTAACTTAGCTTTTGTAGTCATCTACATGTCTATCCATGCAATTATAATTGGACACTTCCAATTAAAACATCTTCATGTTTATAAAATGATTTTTGGACAACTCCAAATACATCATTCCTTTGCATCGATTCCATTTATTTTCATAAGTCTCTAATGTTAGAAAATCGAATTTTTTAAAATTTCTAGGTGCTTCCACTTACATAGATCATAATCTTATTATATCAAGAACAATTTCTTTTGGTCTTGTCACTAGTCTAAGGATTCACCTAAGAATGCTTTCTTTTGGTCTCCTCACTAGTCTTGAGTCTAACCTAAGAACACTTTCTTTTGGTTTCCTCAACAACTTACAAGTTCCTAACTAGTTTTTCGTTGTGGCTTATTTTCTCCCACTCTATCTTTAGAAAAATACAACTATTTTCTTCAAAGATAGCCTTATGAGCCACAAACAAATTTGTTCTCATACTTTTGAATGAGGTATAAGTTATCACAACTAGACCTTTAATGATCTATTAAAGACTTCATTGTAAAGACATTAAATCTTAGCTTCGAGATAGACTAGTTCTATAAGCTAAAGAGGTGTACTCATATTTATGTCAATTATAATCTTTTTATAAGTGATGTAGCCAATTGGTTTTGTAGACTCCCTACTTTGAGTTCAATAACTCAATTTCGACCTAGCAATTGATCTTTCAAAGTGAGAATCGAATTCTTAGCCTTTTATTATAATGATCCAATCATCATAATAATTATATGATCAATTAGAGTCGATATAATTTATGTTATTAGTGCAAGAAGAGTATAATGACAAATTTTAGAATGAAAAAGTTTGCATAAACCGAGTGACTTGGGTTGAAAACCAAGTCACTAATATCCAATTACAACCAAATGTTAATAAAAGGAAATAAACAAATTTCCATTGTCAAACAAGGAAATAAAGAGTTTCTAAAACAATGTCACAAAATACAACCCAATAAAGAAAACAACACAAAATAAGTCCAAGCTTCCTAATGTCTTCTTCATTCATGGGTGGCTACCTTAGCTTCCCTTGAAGAGCCTCTTTAGGCTTGCTTGTCCTTGCCCTTGTCCTTGCTTGGGTGCCCTAATTACAATTAAAAAGGGTAAGAATCACAACTTGTATCTATATACTAAAGTTGAGATCATAACATAAAAGATAGGGATGAAAATTTACCAACGGAAACAATTTTTCCGGCTTTGATATATCCTAGATACTTGGGGCAATTCCTCTTCCAATGCCCTACGCCATTACAATAATGGCACTTGTCCTCGGTTGAGGCACCTTTCTTAGGCTTGGGTGAGCTATTCTCAATAGCTTTTCCCTTGCCTTTGTAGGTGGAGGGCTTCTTCCCTTTGCTTGCACTCTTTTTGAACCTCCCCTTGCTCTTGTTATTGATGTGAAGTACATCCTTGGTGGTGCTAATATTTAGCCCCATGTCTCCCTCCGCTTGCACAAGCATTTTGTGCAATTCGTGGAGAGAGGTTTGCATATTTTGCATATTGTAGTTTACCCTAAACTGCAGATATGCCTTGATTTTTCCCAATGAGTGTAGTACACGGTCAATTACGAGTTGTTCAGGAATGTCAACCCCTTGCACTTTAAGTGTCTCGACATGCTCAATCAATTTGAGTACATGAAGGCTAACCTTTTGGCCCTCTTTCAGATTCATGTCGAAAAACGCGGAAGCCGTCTCATATTGAATGATTGTAGGAGCTTGTGAAAACATGGTCACAAGCTTGGCATAGATCTCATAGGCCGTGCTCGTCTTTATGGCACTCCTTTGGAGATCGGCCTCCATAGAGAAGATCAAAAAAATTTTGATCGCGGCGGCTTCCTTTTGGTAAGCCTCATAGGCTCGCCTTGCGGCGGCGGTTGACCTTTCATTAGGTGTTTCGGGAGAGGCTTCGGTAAGGTAACGAAGCTTGTCGTCACCTTCCGCGGCCAAGCGGAGTTGCGCATTCCAATCGGCAAACTCTGCGCCATTCTTTTCTAACTTGCATCGATCCATGAAGGACCGAAGCCATGAGACATTCGTGAGAGTTGGAGCATTGGTGGTGGATGAACTAGCCATTGCGATTGTACAAAGTTAACTACAAATTTTATACATAAAGGAAATGTCAACATTTATCATTTTAAATACTTGTAAACCTTTTTAAACAAGTTTTAACATTTAAATAGTGACCTCTACCCAACTATTATAAATGATTCCGAGATCCAAAATCGTATCAACTTGGGCCCGGTAAGCCGATTCATCCCTCATTATGATAATTCGGTTGATTAACTCTTTAATCGATTCTACATTAGAACTCTCGGTCGATAATATTACTTTAATATTTATCTTAAGCCCGGAACACATGCGGCTACGGTCGCGAATACTTCCGTTGAGCTCAATCCAAATTTCGAAATAATAACCTTTATTATCCCACTTACCCAACGTAACAAGTTTAGCACCCCGGTGAGCCGAGCCTACTTCCTTGCGAAATTGGGATTCATGGGTTCTATCATTTGGTAAGGCTTGATCTCAATTATTAATTATGAGAGGTCATGTCAATTTATTATCTATCTCGTTTAAGTGAACTAAATCGATAAATTAACGATAATATTAATTGACACGGTCGAATACTCGATAAAATATGCATGTCATGTTATGACGATTTAGCAATGCATGCAAACATATTAAATAAAATGCAAGCATAAAAATAAAACTCCTAGTATGGCCTTTCCTAGAATAGAAAATCATATAATCTATTACAAATTCGGAAACCAACTCCTTTGGTCCCTTGAAATTCATAAGCACGCCTCCCAAGGTCACCGTCTCTCTCTCGGAACTCCTTTCCGAATGGCACCGTCTTTGGGAAACTCCGTAATAATATAATTACAAAATATATATAATAAAATTACAATAATTTCCTATTATACATTTTTAAAAATAAAATAGTACAATAAAAGTGATTCGAGATCACATTAAATTACAATCGAATCAATATTCCCTTACATTTCGGGCAATATTGATAAAAACTAAGGCCATACTAAGATAAAATTACATAATTCCAAATTACATAAACCAAAATACGACATTCATAAATTGTAAATATGACATTCATAAATAAAAATGCAGCATTATAATATGTATAAAACATGCTCATTTTAAATGCCAAATCGCCCTAATTAACGGTTTATATCGAATATAACCCGATTTTACGGAAATGCGTGATAATAACACATTAAAATCACCAAACAATACTTAAATCATATTTAAGTCCAAGTTAATTATCCCAACTGATTTAGGCCTCAAAAATTAGTCATCACTCAATTTTTGACAATAATTCAACTTGTTATTTAATTGCTCATAATAAGACCTTTAAAAATCATATTTTAATCAAATAAATCCAAAATTAATTACAATAATTTCAAAATTTGAATTTTAAATTCTTGAACATTCTGGAACATTTAAATGACACTCATAATTTCAAAAATCATGGTTAAAAATTTTGAATCGATTTTGAGAAAAATTGGTTGCGCTTTATCGGTTTTATCAAATAAAATACATAAAGCATGCAAAAATTAATCATATTAAATTTTCAACTTTAGATCTGAAATTTGGGACATTTATTAAACTAGGAACAATTTTCTCTTAACATGAAATTAATTTTAGCTTTATTTTCTAAATAAGTCACTATTTATGCCATTTTTACATTAAAAATTCATAAATCATGCTAGACAAATCACAGTAGTCTCAAACTTTCCAGTCTAATAAGCAAAAATATGTATGGGACAACATACTAAAATTTCATAGTTAGATTCAAACTAGAAGTATTTTAAACTATTTGACCTTTATTTTTATTTTTTTATCATATAAAAACCATAAATCATACGAAATAAGTCCACTTCACATGGAAGTTTACATACAATAAGTAAAATATTTTTGTGATATTGTGTAACAATTTCAAGGTCAGAAGATAAGTCTAACTATTTTTAGCATTTTAAACATCATTTTACTCATTAAAATGTAATAAAAACACTAAAAATCATATTTGAGCACTATAAATTTCCATAAATCATAAAAATGACCTAAAATCATATTAGGAGCAGAATATATTGACATGCAAATAACTTTGTGATTTTATCTTATAAAACACAAATTACTAGTTTTCTTTAAGTTACAATAACTCGAAAAAACTAAAAATCGATTATGCATGCAACAACCAAGGCTCTTGATACCGCTTGTAAGTTTCTTAAACTCAATATTAGACATTTCTAATATCAAAATATAAATAGCTAACTCTTTAACTAATTAGACCTTATGCATGCATAACAAAATATAAAGAAGGAAGAAGAAATTGTTCCTTACATTGAATATATATATATGAAATGGGCACAATATTTAAACTCCTTTTAAATATTTTTCTTGTGATAGTAATAATAAGGAAGATCTCCAAGTTCCAAACTAGAAACTCTCCTCAAGGATTTGTACGTTGACAATCTCTTAAAAACTAATATTATCTAATCTAGAGATAATATTTGTTCCCTTAAACTTATCTAATATCAAAATATTACTACTACTAGTAATGATTTTATGAGTATATTAGATAGAAGAATAATATGGAGTTCTCAACTTAGAGAGATGTGTGTAGAAGTATGCATGCAAGAATATGATATATGGGTGAGTACAAAAATGAGAAAATCAACCCCTTTAGCACACAATTGTGTCGTGCAAGGGAGCTCCAAAAGGTCCATTTTAAGTTTGTCAATTGCCAATTGTAATATGAAGTGATATGTGACATATTCCAAGCCTTATGTCAAAATAATGCATATTTAACCTTTTAAATATCATCTTTTATAAAAATAAATCACATACAATAAATTAACTTGGTGATTCCTAATCACATAAATGGATCATATTAATATAATTCACAACATTTTTAATTATAATTAATCTATTATTCTTGATTCAATTGTTTCATAAACAATAAACATATTTTAGTAATTAAACATTTTAATTGCTAAATCAAATCTTATTTAATCTAATTACAATAAGATATGAATTCTTACTCACAAAAGTTATTCATTTTTAAGGAATTAATCAACCCGTATCTTAATACGACTAATTAATTTATCAATTAAGAGATTTGTCATATAGGTATGTCCTTAAGGGATCAACTAATCGCCACCGTCAAATGACAGTAACGTCAAACTCTAGTTAGCCAATCGTTACCGATTAATGTTGATTAGTTGACTATATAATAAAATTATCCCTTTGTATTCTTAATATTAAGATTTAATTATGTGACCGCACTATAGTTGAGGACACTTACTCCAACACAGAGTTCTACCTCAACATATGTTTCCCCAACGAGAATTCGCCTGAAGACAGAGACAGACAGATTCTCGTATACTCCCTTTCAACGGCTGACTAGCTTCATCACGCGCCCTTCCAACGGCTGGCGAGCTTCATCACGCGCCCTTTCAACAGCTGGCGAGCCTCATTACGCACTTTATCCCCAGCGGCTGGCGAGCCTCATTACGTACCTTATCCCAAGCGGCTGGCGAGCCTCCTTACGCATCCTATCCCCAGCGGTATGCGAGCCTTACATCGCACCTCACATAAGAAGATTCTCAGGCATGACTCCTTCTTATGGCGGGCGAGCTTTCGTACGTAGTCTAATGGACTTTAAACGACCCTCCCCGATGGTCGACAGACTTTAAAATGTTCTCCACGACAGATCCTTGGTTCAGACCCCTTGAACCGCCTCGCGTCGCCATAGTCGTCAGGTTGTAATCTTCGATTGACCTGATGGCTATACTTGGACTTTTGCCTTGTCCAAGCATCAGTAAAAGTGGGGCCTCTGCAGATACCTCGTTTCTATAGCTTCCGCCAACCACCCAGTGATGATTGGGCCGCATGTTTGATACGCGGAATGATTTATGACAATTCGTAAGTTTGTCGTCAAGAGATAGCTCAAACACTTGTGTCTTCCCCTTGGTCGTCATCTACGCGCCGGTACGGATGTTTTGACAGTAGTTAGAGTTCATTCAGAGTCCGGGTCAAAAACCGCTTCATTTTCTATAAACCTTCTCTTAAACCCGAGTCTGGACGCTCGAGAATATTTCGGATATTTTAATATTTCAAAATTTATCTTTTTGCCTGCTACGCCTCTTCCCCTGGCTGTTTTGCCTTTTTCCGGAATATTTTCTAGATTTCTTTCCGTGTTCGAGTTATTCCAAAACTCTTCGGATTTTTCCCTATAAAAGGATAGGTTCGTTCTCACTTTCAAGGTACGCGAGTGTTCGCCCCTTCTCTTCTTCTCTCTTTGCATTCTAGACCTTACTCTAATCATTTTGACATCTACGTGCTTGATCAATCGACCACGTAAGCTCAGATCCTTCTGGTTACCCGTCTCATTTTGCATTAACCTACCAATTTGACCACTACAATTAATCAATCAATTTAACTAATCAATTTTCGATCCTCTTAAGAGGGCACTTTCTTTACATTCGAGTCGAAATATCTCAAAAACGTGAACTTAGTTAATTTCGTTTCGTCAAACATGTAAGTCTGAGGGTGTAATAATCCCATCTTTTATTCGTATTTTATTTTATCAATTCATGTAAGATTCATGTCGGGAATATGTCAAAACCTTTTCAAAATTTCTGTTAATTAGTATTTTGTTTGTATAATAAGTCGTTTTTTATCATAGTCTTTTATTTAGATGTCAATCCTTGACTTAGATCCCTAATAGCCAATATTAGTGGGTTTTAGTCTTGTAATTTAGTTAATTAAATCACTTTCACTTGCGTCATAATATAGCAATTAACCGTAAAATCATCAATGAACACTAACTGATGGCGATTCTGGCTTCACAACTAGAACCTACCTCTAGAACAGACGCAGGGTTTGATGCGCCTCTTCTAGAGGACGCATCACCTGATGCGCCTGTTCTGGGTTTAATTATGCCTCAGATCTTCCTTTGTCGTCTTGACGTATTTTAATTACGTATTTAACCGACTATTAATTCTAGTATCGTTGTTAATCCATCTTTTATTCTATTCTTTTTTTTCAAATCTTTATTGTGACATATTTTTTACATAGATCCCTAGATCCAATGTAATCTTTGTAATTCTATTATAATTTTATCTAGTCATTAATTATTGCAACGATTGTCTGACTTAATGTTCTTCTCACATGTAATTCAATCCTAAATTCCTAATTCGACATAATTGATTGCTAAACTACATATTCACCGACATAGTCTAAGCTCACATACTAGGATTAAAACGTGGTTGTTGCATAGCATGCATATAACCGACAACATATCGAGTACAGAAGAGTTTCCATAATCATTAGTAGAGGTCGCTATCAAGGCGGGCGGGATTAGGTGTTCGATTAAAGAACTTCCTAATACGTACCCTCACCCCTTACTCTAGATCTCCGTGAGCACCCGTGTTCATTGGCATCCACGAGAGTCATTCTAGACATAGAATGTTAAGGGTAACGAGTTCTTGGTGTTCATGTCATTACTTTGTGTCTTGACATGGCATGAAGTATTCGAACGGTTCCAACTTCCCACAATTGTTGGTGGCGACTCCACAAATGCGTATTTCTACGCTTATCCCTCGTTTCCATCTTGTGATCCCTCACCAGGTCGTGCACCACACTTATAACGCACAACATTCAAAAGGCTGATGAGCCTCATAACGCACCACATTCAAAAGGCTGGCAAGCCTCACAACGCAACCCCACCAGACGGCTGGCGAGCCTCACATCGCAACCTCATCCCAAATAAGAAGATGACTCATGTATGACTCCTTTTTATTGCTGGAAAGCTTTCATACGTAGTCTAATGGACTTTTAAAGACCCTTTCGAATAGTCGACGGACTCTAAAATGTTCCCGACGACAGGTCCTTGGTTCAGACCCCTTGAACCGCCTCGCGTCGCCATAGTCATCAAGTTGTAATCTTCGATTGACCTGATGGCTATACTTTGAATTTTTCCTTGTCCAAGCCTCAGTCAAAGTGGGGGCTATGTAGATACCTCGTTTCTACACCTTCCGCAAACCACCCAGTGATGATTGGGTCGCATGTTTGATACGCTGAATGATTTATGACAATTCGTAAATTTGTCGTCAAGTGATAGCTCAAACACTTGTGACTACCCCTTGGCCATCATCTACGCACCGGTACGGTCGTTTTGACAGTAATTAGAGTTCATTTGGAGTCCGGGTCAAAAACCGTGTATTTTCTATAAACCGTTTTAAAACTCCGAGTCGGAAAATTCCTGCAATATTATGATTATTTTATTATATTTTCAAATTCTATCTTTTTAATCAAAAATTTCTTGTTTTATCTTTTAAAATGGAAGTGTAGATCAACCACAATTTTGTAATAGAAACGTGGAAATCTTTCTTCTGTAGCATGAAACCTCTGGGGAAATGACGCAGCAGGTTCTCCGCCTCTTCTAAGGATCGCAGTCCTGCTGCGCCTCTTCCCCAGCCGTTTTCGCTGTTTTCAGAATATTTTCGAGATACGTTTGTGTTGTTCCCAAACTCTTCGTATTTTCGGCTGTAAAAGGAGAGATTCGTTCTCACTTTTAAGCCACGCGAGTGTTCCGCCCCTTCTCTTCTCTCTTTGCATTCTAGACCTTGCTCTAAGCTATCGACATCTACTTGCTTGATTAATCGACCACGTAAGCTCAGATCCTTGTGAGTACCCGTCACGTTTGCATTTGACTGACCAATTTGACCAACTATATATCAATCAACTTAATCAATCTTTAGTCCTTTATCAAGGGCACTTTCTTTACATTCGAGTCGAGATGTCTCTAAAACGTAACTTTAGTTCATATCTCGTTTCGTCAACATGTAAGTCTGAGGGTGTTTAATCCCATCTTTTATTTGTTATTTTATTTATTATTCATCTAATGTAAGATCTATGTCAAAAATAAATCCAGAATCGATTTTAAGTGAAAACCTTTTCATAAAACCTTTTTAGTAGTCATCAGACGTCGAGAAGAAACGCAGAAGCATCTGTGCCTCTTCCAGAGGTTACCTGCTCCTGCTCTTCTTCTTCTTCCTCTAGTTTCTACATCTTTTGTGTTCCTTTTATTATTTTATTTTTATTCATACATAAATCGTATTTATTCATACATAACTAGTCTTGTTCTTGACTTAGATCCTTAAAAGTTAATATTAGCGGGTTTCCGTCTTTGAATCAAATTCGGGTTTTAGAGATTCGATTTATTCGTATCAAATCTATGAAATTCGTTGATGCAATTAGTCATGTAATCAATATGTTACATTACTTTCACTCGAGTCATAGATCGATAATTAACCATAAATATACCAACAAACATTAACTGATTGTGGTTCTGGCTTCACAGCCATAACCCAACTCAAGAACAGACGCATAGAGTGATGCGCCTCTTCCAAAGGACGCACCTGCTGCTCCGCCTGTTCTGGGTTGGTTTCTGTCTCTGAACTTTCTTTCTCGCTTCGACGTAGTTTAATTATGTAATTAACGACTGTTAACTCTAAAATTGCTGCTAATCCGTCTTTTAGTTTTCAAACCTTTGTTTGGAGTATATTTCCGACATAGATTATGTAATTAATTGCAATACAAATTTAATCATTGTATTGTATGATTTTCTACCTTTCTTTCATGAATTTCAATCCTAAATTCCTAATTCGACATAATTAAATGCTAAAATTACATGATCACCGACATAGTCTAATTCACATGTTATGATTAAAACGTGGATGTTGCATTGCATGCATGTAACCAATGACATATCGAGTACGAACGATTTCCCTAATCATTAGTAGAGGCCGCTATCGAGCGGGCGGGATTAGGTTTTCGATTAAAGAGCTTCCTAATACGTACCCTCAGCCCTTACTCCAGATCTCTTTGAACATCCGTGTTCATTGGCATCCACGAGAGTCATTCTAGACATAGAATGCTAAGGGTAACGAGTTCTTAGTTTTCATGTCATTACTTTGTGTCTTGACATGGCATAAAGTATTCGAACGGTTCCAATTTCCCATAAAAATTAGTGGCAACTCCACAAATGCGTATTATTACGCTTGTCCCTTGTTTCTATCCAGTGTGCGCCCCTCCGTGGTTCGCCGTGTACCACAGTTCGGCAAGGATCCACAATCCGTGTATCACACCTTTTTAATCTCATTTAATCGTTGTAATTATATGATATTACTATTCTTTCGTGTTTAATTAATCCTAATTCCCAATTTTACATAATTGAGTTCTAATTACATATTCACCGACATAGTCTAGTTCACATGCTAGGGTTAAAACGTTGGATGTTGCATTGCATGCATATAATCGATAACATATCAAGTACGAACGATTTCCCTAATCATTAGTAGAGGCCGCTATCGAGGCGGGCGGGATTAGGTGTTCGATTAAAGAACCTCCTACTATGTACCCTCGGCCCTTACTCCAGATTTCTATGTACATCCGTGTTCATTGGCATCAACGAGAGTCATTCTAGACATAGAATGCTAAGAGTAACGAGTTCTCAGTGTGCATGTCATCACTCTATGTCTTAACATGGCATGAAGTATTCGAACGGTTCCAATTTTCCACAAAAATTGGTGGCGATGGTCCACCTAAGTGCGCCCCTCCGTGGTTCCCCGTGTGTCACGGTTCAGCCAAGATCACCATTCCGTGTAACACAGTTTGGCGACTCCGCTAGGGAATATACATTTACGTGTTACCCAGGGTGAAACTTGAACAAGGTTAAGGAATAGTTTGTACGAGACAGTTGTCGATTTTCATTACTCGACCTTCTTAGGTCATTTTATTCGGCCTTCTTAGGCCGAACCCAACCCATTTCGACCAATTGTCCTGTCTAGACGGTCCAAGTTCTTATCTGGGCCTAACGATGGATAGTGATTGACGTCAACCATATCGTGGTACATACTCATGCTAGTAACCAGAGCTTTCACTACTCGAGGAAATGGACTAGGAACCGACCTTACTCATGTTTGGTGCGGACCTCTCCACATACCCGGGTCTGGTTGCTTGGTATGGCAACCCACCTTTTAAACCAAAACCTTTTAAAAGCAGTCAACATACCGTTATAATGCATGTATAAATGTGTTTAACCTATACATGATCACCATTTTGTAAATAAAACCATGACGAACTTTTCAAAAATAAAATCCTTTTTAAAACTGTAAAGTTGTTTCAAAGGTGGCCTAAAGTAGCGCAAAATGAGTCAAAACTCTGCCCAAATGTACAGTCAAAATCGTATTTTCTCCACTTCAAGTCGACACTCCTACAACCTCACTACGGTTATCTAGGACAAACATTTCAAAACTAGTCATTTTCAAAAGTCACTTAAACACCGTGGTACACTCCCACTTCACAAGTCGATTCCTTTAGAGTAAGTGTGCTAGAATGGTCGATCGTGTTTTGATCCGTCTTTGGTCTCTTACCTTAATTTCCAAGATGTCGGGAACTAGTCAAGCAAGTGTTCATCAACCCGAGCAAAACCGGAATGGTAAAGATCTAGTCCTAGTTGCGCTCATCCGTCTCCAAACAAGTCAGGACCAAGCTTATGCTCGCCTCAATGCCATTGAAGGCCGAATTGTTGCCGTAGAAACTAGGCTGCCTCCTGCAGACATTCCTGATGCTAGTGTGCACGATAACCTTCCACCCTTTAGGGGACAACCAGAAGTCAATCCCCCACCAGTTCTTATTGAAGCTGAAAAGCGACTCCAATACTTGGAGAAGCAACTAATGTACCTCAAGGGAGATGACATCTATAGGGAGAATAATTGCTAATATGAAGCGGTAAATACCCAATTTCAAACCAACTTCAACATGACTGACATCCCAAAGTTCAAGGGGCATGAGAACCCTTTAAAATCACATTCGTGCCTTCAAAGATTATATGTCTATCAAATGCATCAAACTTGAGATACTTTAGGTTATATCTCTTTAGTGTAGATCACTCGACCTCTTAGAATAAGCCTTAACAAGGGCGTGCATTTACCACCTTTTCTATATCTTGTGGTGTGAAAATTCCTTGATCGTCGTGTCTCTAGGTGACCTCTAGGTTTGGAGACTTCATTTTTCTACCTGATTCGTCAATTCCTATATTTCATATGACTACCAGATAAAGATAAATTGCATACTATGCAAAACAATTCAATATCCTTACCATGAGTGCTAGAAAAAAGGCCTCACTCAAGGGTCAAATCAATTTTTTAGTGCAATCGTGCCTAAAACTATCAAATCAAAATAGTCCAACGACTTTAAATCAAAAGTCTCAAATATTTTCAAAAAATTCACGAGACAAGACAAAACAAACACAGTCCGACGACTGCAAATCAAAAGTCTCAAATATTTTCAAAAATTCACGAGATAAGACCAAAAAAATAGTCCAACGACTTCAAATCAAAAGTCTCAAATATTTTCAAAAATTCACGAGATAAGACAAAAAAAATCCAGTTAATCAATACAAATTAAAAAATGTCAAAAAAAAAATCCAGTCAATCAATACAATTTCAAAGTGTCAAAAATCAGAAATTCTCTCCAGTCGAAAATTACAAACATAACAAAATCTCTCAAGTAGTCATCGTTTCACATATTTCAGACAAATCAATTCGCAGTGACCATGTTTCCGTGCCCTTTGGGACAACCCTTTCATTCATTTAGGTGAGTGCGAGAGATACACAAATCTCCAGTGTCTTCTAACACCATTAGAACCTTCCACTCCATTCCATTTCTTCACCCTTGTGAATACGTAGGAAATCCTTCACAGGATTCAACCCGTCATTATTTCAAAAGTAAATAAGAGGACATTTACGTTTGCATTTGCAATTCGATAAGAATAATAAAGGAAAATCTCGTCAGTTTCTTAACTAACTCCATCTAGGATTTCCTAATCCTTGTCGGGTTCGCTTTTCAAGACGAAAGTCGACATGGCCGCCAAACGAGCACATTTGTTCTTTTTTTTTCGGGAAACATTTCCGGACATTTTCTACAATTTCTTTATATACTTACATTTCTTTTAAATTTCTTTTTTTTAGGGGGTAGCCCTCCCTACCATCCGGTAATTTTTGCGCATTTTTGCACATTCCATTTTTGTTTTGCGCCAGTTTAGGCCACCTACATGTAAATTATGTGATTTCTAGTATGTGATTTCTATGTGATTTTCGGCACCATGACGGCAGAAACCGTCGTCTACCAAACCTGTTTTTTAGACTAACCTATAGGAACAGAAAATACCTAACAATAGAGGCACTCAAAAGAGGCATGTACATCAAACTGGGGGCTCTCGCCCAAAACAAAATCCAAAGCTGGGGGCTTTCGTCCGAAAACAAAGCCAAATCCAAATATAAAAAAAAAAATCCAAAATGTACAAGTCAATGGCAAAACGAAGGACAACTAATCCTCATCGCCAACCAGCATGGCTACAGTCACCTCAAGGGCGGCGATCTCAGCATCCTTAGCCTCCAACTCCCTCAATAGGCGAGCCGTCTCCTCCCGGGACTCCACCAGCTCCCGCTCCAAGTCTCTATGTGAAGAAAGGCCTCGTTTCAAACATTTCATTTCAGAATACATGAAGATACAATAAAAGGGAAGAGAGGTTCATACCTGTCGATCCAGACCACCTGAGAGCGCCTCGATAGCTGTGGGCCGCAGCCGGTTGGCCACCCTCCACAACGCTACATGCCGATACGGTGTCACCTGCATTCAAATGGAAATAAGGTCAAATCAAAAGCATTCTTATGCAGAGGAAATAAAAGGAAGATAGCCAAAGCTTACCCTCCTCACTAGATGCTTCCACTCCTCCGAGCCAGCGTCGGTCACCACCTCACTAAAATCGCGGGGCTCCGAGATCGTTGTGAAGCCGGCCACATCAGTATACTCCAGCACCTCGGGGTAAGCTGGGGGCTTGACGCATGCCACCTTGATCTCCTGCAAATGTCAAATGACTCTTTAAGTGACGATCATTCGTCATTTTCTCAAGTTAGTTCAAAGAAAAAAGAAACAAAGAAAAACTTACCATTATCGGCCAGTACACCACTATCTGGTGAACGAACCCGGAGTAATCCTCACCAGGAAGCAGGAGGGCATCCCCACTCGCGTTAGAAGGCTTCCTAAACATCGACCCTGGAGGATCTATGGGGACCGTGAAGGTGTCACGAGAGCACTGTCGGGACCGTGAAGGTGTCAAAAGGCTCCCTAAACATCGACCCATGTACCACACGGGCCGGCGTCCTCAGCAAAAACCGACTCGAGCTCCTAGGACGCAAGATCTCCGCTACGAAAGCCAGAGCATCCTGGTAATCCCCCCAAGGTCTGGGAACCCACTAAAATGAAGAAACTGGGAGGTCATTCCTATGATGAGTTCTAGAAGCAGAAGGGTCATTCTCATGATCATTTCCAAATAAAAAAACGGAAATGAACGAATCATAGGTACTTACGTGATCCAACTGCAGGGCATTCACGCCCCTCCGACAGATATCGTAAGAAGAACGCTGGCTCTTCCTACGACACTGTTGGAGTAGGTGTCCTCCACAATAGTGCATTTATATAATAAATCTCATTTTGGAATATTCGTGGGATGACTAGTGTATTGATACTCCACGTTAGTTGATTAACGTAAATCAATAACGATCGGCTGACTAGAATTAGACGTTATTGTCGTATTACAGCGGTGATCAACTAACCCTTTTCGGTCACACCTGAACGATGAGACCCAACCAGAAAACTAATTATTTGTATACGATCCAGTTTAATTAGTCTTTTACATATATATTTGATATATGTTTGGTTCCGAGATTTATTTATCGGAAATTGAGTTAGGAACTCATTCCATTTAAGTTTATTAGTCAATTATACGATAACTGACTGAATAAATTTTACGTCTTATTTTAATATGATTAAATAAGATTTAATTTAGTGAATCGTTAAGTCATTAAATCAGTTGAGGTTATGCATATATTTTGTGGTAGATGTAATTAGTTAATTATATTTACAAGGAGTTGTAAAATAAATTAACTGGACATTGTGGGCTCTATTATATATTGATATAATGGTAAAATATCGCTTAAAAGTTAAGTATATATTATTTATTAATTTGAGTCATATAACTGTTATATGATCAAATTAACACTTAATTATACTAGATGATTAAGCATATGATTAATAAGTATTTGTGGGACAAATATTAAAAATCAAAATGGATCACTTCTTACTAGTGGGGGCCGAAGTGTGTAGTGGAAAAACAATGATAATTGTTCTTTTCTTTACTTACACTACAACACATGATTATGACATGTATGACACATGAACATGATCATATACAATCCTACACTCTACCACCTTGCAAGGGATTAAAAATAAGCAAAATATTTGCTCAAAAATGAGCATTATGACCGGCCAAAGTGCCTACATAAGGGCACTTTGGTTGTTCATTTTATTCACTTATTAATTCACTTGTTTTGCTATATTTCTCCAACCTCTCTCTAAACTCTCACTACAACTATTATTCATATTACTAGAGTAGTAATAATATTAATATTAGTTTCTACTTATCACTATATTTTCTAGTCTAAAAATATAGTGATAGTTTGGGTTATATCTTGGGTGCATCTTGGAAGGAGACTTTCTATATTGAAAGTTCATACAAGAAGGTTCATCCTTTTGGTTCTAGCTCAAGAATAATATATAAGAAAAGGAGTTTCTTACTGTGCCCATTAATACCGAAATTTCACAATGTGAGGAAATTTCATCTTATGTTTATTTATGTCTTTTATTTACTCGTGCATGTTACATAGATCAAAGTAAAATCAAATTACTTTGTAATTTGTAAAACTAATTAGAGGAGTTTAATTAGGGTCTATGGACTTTCATGTGGTATCAGAGCTAGCTTGTAGCATGCATGTTTATTTTGGGTATTTTTATTAAGTTATAAGATAACCAATAAAATCAAAAATTAAAGTTTAAATTTGATTTGAACGGAAATTTTAGTTGCATGCATATCTAGTGACTTCAAAATATTTGTGGTTAAATTTGAAGATTTTACGGATTAATTTGCTATTTATTATGATTTATGCTTTTTAAACCGAGTTAACATGCAATTTTTATGTTAAAAGTTAACTAAAATAAGTTGCATGTTAATTCTGGCCATGAAATTTTAATATAATCCCACATGCATGTCTTACATATTGTATATAAAATTTCGTGATTTTTAATTTAGTATTGCATGTTTTTTTATTTTTATGAGATAAAAATCGATAATATGAGATTATAATGTTCATAAAATTGAAACATCCTTTTATGTTCATGAAACATTTTTTACATTTTAAAATCTGGTTTATATCATCCTGGTGAAATTTGGTAATTTTTTTCACTATTGTACTATATTTAATGGTTTTTATTTGATAAAACAGATAAACACAAAGTTATTTGTTCATAAAAATAATTCGAAATTTTTGGGCAAATGTTTTTTTATTTTTAGAATTCTTGGAAATGTTCCAGAATGTAAAAAAATTTTGGTTTCAATTTTTTATGATGTTTAAATTTTATTTTGGGTTTATTTCGTAAATGTTATGATTAAACCTCAATATTTAGCAAATACGATCAAATCAAACTAATTAAACACAAACAAATTTATTAGGGACTAATTTGAGTTCTAAATCAGTTTAAATAATTAGTTTGAGCTTAAATACGATTTGAGTGTTGATTATTGATTATTAATAGTTAAAAATCAATAAAGTACATAAAACCGAGCTAGAATGAGCATGGCAAGTGTTAAGGGCGATTTTGGCATGATTTTTACAGCATTTTATTTATGTTGTTTATGTTGAATGAATGAATGAATTTATTTATTTTTAATGAAAGTTGTACCTAGTATGGCCTAGATTATTTTAATCGGTATTACCCGTAATGTAAGAGAATACTGATTCAGATGTAATTTATTGCGATCTCGTATCGCCGTTTGTAATAAATAATAATTTCATTTAATAGATCAAATGTATAATAGAAATTTGCTATGTATTCATTTGTATATTTGTAATTATTTATTATGAAGACGGATATTCCCGAAGTCGTGTTCCAAAAGACGGTGTCATTTTGAAGCGTGTTCCATGAAGAGCAAAGGGACCAAGAAGTTGGTTTCCGATTTTGTAATCATCTAGTTAATAAGATTAGCTAGGTGACCATACTAGGATTTATTATTTGTTAATTGCTTGCTTATGTTTTGCGCTCATGCCAAAATCGCCAACATGCAATTTTATTTCTTGATTGTCAATTCAACGTTATTCAAAATTCGCCGACTTAGTTCACTTATAGGGAATTAATAACTAAATTGGCAAGACCTCTCACACAACTTAAAATAAATTGAGATTTAGCCTTACCAATTAAAGCACCTATGAATCCCGTGTTCATTAGGACATCCACAACGTGGACCTTTTTACCTAGGATAAGTAGGGTGATGCGATCACATGCCTAAATTGGTTTGGACTCAATGGGATAAGCGTTATCTCGGGACTAGGAGACGGGTTTAGATGAAATCCGTCGACCGAGAGTTCTAGGAGTTGAATTACTCAAAATGTTGACTTGCCGTCTATTACATAAAGATGGCATAACATGTTCATTTTTATCTAAAATGCGGGTCTCGAAATCACTTATATAATTTCGTGAGGGGTCATTATATGAGTGACTTGTTTAAATTGTTTTTACAAGTAAAAATTGTTTATAACAATGAATGTTAATATTTCCTAATTTTGTTGAAGTAATTCAATTCGCAATGGCAAACAATAACAACAACAATATCGGTCAACTTGGCAAAGACTCATGGCTAAGGTCTGTAATTGGACAAATGCATCTTAAAAGACGATGGATATAATTTCGTCGAGTGGTAGCAAACGATTAAGATTGCGGCGTTATTGGATAACGTCTTTTGCGCTACTTGACCGAAACCCCTCCTAATGAACCCGGCTCAAGGGCTACTAATGCGGCCAAGGCCGCCTATGAGGAGTACTTGAAAGTAGCAAATGACGTCAAGATGGTTTTGATATGGTCAATGTCCTCAAGTCTTAAGCAACAATATATCACCCTAGAAGCATATGAGATATTCTCGAGGGTGAGCTTGGCGTTTTCTCAATCACCCGACATACGCCAATACAATGCTATGACATGGGTTTTTGAAGCCAAGCTTGAGAAAGGCCAAAAAGTTGGCCCACATGTGCTCAAGATGGTTGCGCATGTGGACACCCTAGAGCGTCTAGGGGTTAAGATTCCAAAGAAACTAGCGGTTGGCCGCATTCTTCACTCACTTCCTCCCAAGTTCGCTCAAACTAGGGCGAACTATAACATGCACGGCATGGACAAGAGCTTTCATGAGCTCCATGCCCTCCTTACCCAAGTCAAAAGGGATATGAAGGCTAGTGGGAGTGAGAAAAAGGATGTTCTTTCAATGAAGTTGAAGAACTTAAGCCTTGGGGTTTAAAAGGGAAAGGGCAAAGTTAAGGCCCAATTTAAGAAGCATGGGAAAGGAAAGGGCAAAGCTATTGTATATAGAAATGCCAAGGCTAAGGGCAAGAAGCATGCCCACGCTGAATGCTTTTATTGTAAAGGCAAGGGACATTGGAAACGCAATTGTCCCAAGTATTTGAAGGATAAGAAGGACGGATGTGTGACACCGTCAGGTATAATACTCTCTTCTCTCTATATGATAGATATTAACTATGCTTGCATTTCTACTTGGGTATTTGATACCGGATGTGGTTCTCACCTTTGTAATCATTTGCAGGGGCTGAAGGACGTACGAGCACTAGCCAAGGGTGATGTAGACCTACGAATGGGAAATGCCGCAAGAGTAGTCGCCGTCTCCGTAGGAACTTATGTACTCACCTTAGATAGTGGTCTTGAATTGTATTAAAATAATTGTTATTTTGTACCCTCCTTGACCAAGAAGATTATCTCCATTTCCGTGCTTGACGCGGAGGGTTTTTCTTTTGTAATCAAGAACAATAGTTGTTCATTTTCATTTAATGATGTGTTTTATGGTAAAGTCCTCTCTATTGGAGATATTTATTTATGTTCTAGATAATGTTAATGAAGTTTATCATGTAGAGAGCAAGAAGCTCAAATTACGTGAAACTAATCAATCATACCTTTGGCATTGTCGTTTAGGTCATATAACCGAACGACGCATAAAGAGACTTGTTTCAACAAAACTTCTCAACCATTTGATTTCGAATCTTATGGTGTATGTGAATCTTGCCATTTTGGCAATATGACTCGTGCTCCTTTTACGGGAAAAGGGACACGAGCAAGTGAAGTATTATGCCTTGTACATACGGATGTGTGTGGCCCAATGACTCTCCAAGATAGAGGTGGTTATAACTACTTCATTACCTTTACCGACGACTTGAGTAGATCTGGATATGTCTACTTAAAAAGGCATAAGAGTGAGGCATTTGAAAAGTTCAAATAGTTTCAACACGAAGTAGAAAACCAATTGAATAAGAAGATTAAAACCCTACGATCCGATCGCGGTGGTGAATACTTAAATAATGAATTTGATTCACACCTAAAAGATTGTGGTATAGTATCACAATGGACTCCTCCTGGCACACCTCAATTTAATGGTGTATCCGAAAGGAGAAACCGAACTTTATTAGATATGGTTCGGTCAATGATGAGTTTCACAGAGCTTCCTGATTTGTTTTGGGGATTTTCTATCTTAACAACAATATTTTCACTAAATCGTAGCCCGACTAAAGCGGCAAATAAGACTCCATATGAGATATGGAAAGGAAAAGCTCCTTATTTGTCATTTATGAGAATTTGGGGTTGCGAGGCATATATTCATGACAAGTCTAACGACAAACTTGCACCTAGATCCAGCAAATGTCTTTTTGTAGGGTATCCTAAGGAAACACGTGTTTATTACTTCTACAACTGTCACGAGAACAAAGTGTTTGTGGCTCGTGATGTTGTCTTTCTAGAAAGCAATTTCATTTCTAAAAGACAGAGTGGGAGAAAGTTTGAACTTGATGAAGTTCAAGAGCCACAAACTGAAAAAGAAGTAGAGGAAAATGTTCCCTCCTTGTCTGAAACGGTTGTTGTCCGTAGAAGGTCAAGTAGAATTAGTCATCCACCTGACCGTTACCTCGGATGCATTGAGGAAGATGGTGATTTGTTGCTTTTTGAAAGTGATGAACCCACCACCTACAAGTCGGCCGTTTCTAGTCCCGACTCCGCGCATTGGCTCGAGGCCATGCGATCCAAAAAGGATTCTATGTGCGAAAATCAAGTATGGGACTTGGTAGACTTACCTGAGAAGGTACGGCCTCTTTGGTGCAAGTTGATCTACAAGATCAAAAACGGCATTGATGGACAAAATAATGTCTACAAAGCTAGATTGGTGGCGAAAGGGTTCACTCAAGTTCATGGTTTACACTATGATGAAACCTTCGCCCCAGTCGCTATGCTTCGATCCATTAGGATTCTCTTAGCGGTTGCCGCATTTCTTAACTATGAAATTTGGCAAATGGATGTCAAAACCGCCTTCTTGAATGGGATTCTAGAAGAAGAAGTGTACATGACACAACCTGCAGGTTTTGTGGATAAATCCAACCCTAAGAAGGTGTGCAAACTTAAGAGATCCATTTATGGTCTTAAGCAAGCATCGAGGAGTTGGAATCATCGCTTCAATCATGTTATTAAACAAAACGGTTTCACTCGAACTGTCGAGGAGCCATGTTTATACATGAAGTTTAGTGGGAGCAAAGTTACTTTCCTTATTTTTTATGTGGATGACATACTTCTCATTGGGAATAATATACTAATGCTAACTTCTACAAAGCAGTGGCTACGGAAATATTTACGGATGAAGGATTTGGGAGAGGCACAACGCATTTTGAGTATCCGGATCTATAGAGATAGATCCAAGAGGATACTAGCATTAAGTCAAGAAGCTTATATAGATAAGATACTTGACCGGTTCAAAATGAAAGACTCTAAGAGAGGCTTTCTTCCAATAGGTCATGGTATCACTCTGAGCAAATCGCAGAGTCCTACCGTCACCGAAGAGATTGAACGCATGAATTTGATCCCTTATTGCAGCAGGAGCTCACCCAAGGGGCCTTGATGATCAAGCCACAAGCAAGACAAGCCTGACCCCAAGACCCCTTCAGATGGAAGCTCGAGTCACAAGGTCTAAACAACAAGTCATGGCAAGCCAACTTCAAGACAAACCAAGCCAAGATATTGAGGAAGATAGTCCAGGGCTTGCCAAGCCATGCCAAGGTCCAATACAGTCCACACTCCCCACACAAGACAGAAACAATACCAGTCAGAGCTCAGCAGACCAGTTAGCAAACCCAGCACCAAGGAGGTACACCAGAGCATCCCAACCACCCCCACCATGGCCTACCATCAAGCCAACCCCCTAATCAACAAGTTTGTCCAGGATAATCCCTTTTGAAGTCTAGCAAAAACTCAAGTAACAAGCAGCCCAAGCTAGAGTCCAGTGAACATTAAAGCAGAGAAGGTACAAGTCAGATTGTGGCTTCCTTTTTGTTTAAGTCAACTTGTCCTCGTCCAAGGCAGGTTTTATCTAAGTCATAGTAAGAGTAGAGAGTCCCAAGGAGCAACAAAACATCCAGGCAAAGCAGCAAGACAACAAGAACAACAGATTTCCATTTCAGGAAAACTCCAAAAACTGCTTTATTGCTTTTTGATTCAGTCTGTTTTGTGTCTTTGTGTCTGTATTAGTTAGTTGTTAAACTCGTCCTCTTGTGAGGTCCTTAATTAGTTAGATGTGGTATTAGTTCAAGTTCAAAGCTGACCCTTAGATGGACTTTACATCCAAGGGATCACATTGTATCAGCCTCCCTATATAAGGAGGGTATTATGTATTGTTTTAAGCAGACTTTTATGAATGAATTAACTTTGAGAAATCCCTCAAATATTTCAAACTTGTGCTAAGAGCTGTAGTTTGAGTCAAGCCTGATACATCTTCAAGGTGTCTGATTAGTGTCTTGCTTTGTGAGTCAAGCTAAATCTGTGCTTTGCTGTGATTAGCTTGCTTGCTGTTGAGGCTAAGTCTAGAGTGTTTGTGCTTTGATGTAATACTTTAAACCTGTCTCTGAACTAGTCTTTGAGTCCCTTATCTTGTGCTATGCGGTAGGGGAGTTTCTCTAAGTCATATCCCTTGAATTTAAGTCAATATAAATCACTCTCTCTAAAACAGCCTCCATTTCTGTCTGTGTTTGTTTTCAGTTTAGGTAAGCTTTGTTAAACTTCTCTTAAACTCACAAGCCTTAGTAGTTTACACTCCAAATTGGTTATCAGAGCTTTGGTTGAGAGTCTTAGTGAGTTCATTTTTACTAACTACATTTAAAAACACAAAAATAGCCCAATGAGTGAAGAGAGACTGGCAGGAGTAGAAGCAAGGATGGAGGACCTGGCTGGGATTGTAACCACCCTAACCAGAGCCCTAGATCGGGTAATAGGCAACTAGTTGTTTGTTGGAGGAAGAGGGAGAGGACGTGGAAGAGGCCAAGGAGGAGGCAGAGGAAGGCCACCTGATGATGAAGAGTATCCAGGCTCAGATGACTCAACAAGGAGCAGGGCTTCCATCCACAGGCACATAGATAAGCATCTTAAGGTAGACATCCCTGAGTTTTCTGGTAGTCTTAATCCTGATGATTTGTTTGAATGGTTAAGAGAAGTAGAAAGAATCTTTGAGTACAAAGGATATAATGATTCTAAGTCTTTTAAAGTAGCCATCCTTAAACTGAAAGGGTATGCTTCTCTTTTGTATGAAACCATGAAAGGGTTAAGGGCTAGGGAAGGAAAAGAACCCATCAAATCCTGGACCAAACTGAAAAAGAAACTGTTAGATAAATTTGTTGCTAAGGATTACACCCAGGATCTGTTTATTAAGTTGTCTAAGTTGAAACAAGGAGACAAACCTGTTGAATATTATCTGAGAGAGTTTGAACAGCTCACCTTGCAGTGTGATATAAATGAGAAACCTGAGCAAAGGATTGCTAGGTACTTAGAGGGTCTAGATAAGAGCATTGCTAACAAGGTTAGGATGCAACCTCTGTGGTCATTCGATGATGTTGTTAACTTATCTCTGAGAATTGAAAAGATAGGGAAGACTAAGTCTGTTACACCAAAACCTGTTAGGCCTTTTCAAACCAGACCTAACAGTGGATTGAGGACCATGGATACCCCTAAGACAGCACCCCCACCTACCTTAGACAAGGGAAAGGGCATCATGGGTCAGAAGCCAAGCACTTCATTAACTGAGAATAGAATTAGGTGCTTCCAATGTCAGGGCTATGGACATTTCAGGAAGGATTGCCCTTCTAAGAAGACCTTAACTAGAATGGAGGTTGAGACTTGGGAAAAGGAAGGTCTAGTTGAGTATGAGAGGGATGAGCCTGAGGTTGAAGAAGTGGTGAGTGAGGAGGAAGAGCCTAGTCAGGAGGCAATAGTGGCACTCCCTGACACAGGCCACAGCTTGGTTCTATGGAGGGTAATGCACTCACAACAGATACCTTTGGAGGAGGATCAAAGGTCCCTCATTTTTAGGAGCAGATGTACCATACAAGGAAGGGTTTGTAACCTCATCATAGATGGAGGAAGTTGTACCAATGTGGCCTCAGTTACTATGGTTGACAAGTTGAAGCTAAGCACTCAAGAGCACCCTCACCCTTATAAGTTGAGATGGCTGAGTAAGGGAGCAGAGGTTAAGGTGGACAAGCAATGTATGGTTCCATTCTCCATTGGAAGTGTGTACAAAGATGAAGTTCTGTGTGATGTGGTTCCAATGGATGCCTGTCACTTATTATTAGGAAGACCATGGAGTTTGATAAAAGCTCCATACACCAAGGAAGAAGCAACACCTATTCCTTCAAGCATGGGAGAAGGAAGGTGACATTAGCCCCTTTGCCACCTTATCAGAAGAGTTATGGGAGTCCTAGTATGGCTGAAGATTTTAGTGGAGTCTTGTTTCTATCTGAATCAGCAATGGTCAAAGAATGTATTGAAGAGCAACCTATATTGATGCTGCTATCAAAGGAAGTTCAAGAAGGGGAGTCTAAGGTAATCCCTGCAGAAGTTAAGCCCCTCATTGATCAGTTCAAGGAAGTGTTCCCAGAGGAACTTCCTGATGGCTTACCCCCTTTAAGAGGAATTTAACACCAAATAGACCTTGTGCCAGGGTCTGTACTACCTAATAGACCAGCATATAGGTGTGATCCTAAGGCTACACAAGAGCTGCAGAAACAAGCTGGAGAGTTGATGAGTAAAGGGTTTGTAAGGGAGTCATTAAGTCCTTGTGCTGTGCCTGCATTATTGGTTCCTAAGAAGGATGGGACTTGGAGGATGTGCATAGATAGCAGGGCTATCAATAACATCACAGTCAAGTACAGGTTCCCTATACCTAGGCTTGATGACATGTTGGATGAGCTGAGTGGTTCAAGGTTCTTTTCTAAGATTGATTTGAGGCAAGGTTACCATTAGTTGAGGATCAGGGAAGGAGATGAGTGGAAGACAGCCTTCAAAACAAAGCATGGCCTTTATGAGTGGCTTGTCATGCCCTTTGGCCTGTCAAATGCCCCAAGTACCTTCATAAGATTAATGACAGAAGTGCTTAGGCCTTGCCTAAGGAGATTTGTGGTGGTATACTTTGATGATATTCTCATCTACAGCAAGAGCAAGGATGATCATTTGAGGCATCTTGAGACTGTGTTTGAAATACTTAAGGAGAGTAAGCTCTTTAGGAAGCTTGAGAAATGCACCTTTATGACTGAGGAAGTCAAGTTTCTAGGATATGTGGTGTCTGGTAGAGACATTTCAGTTGATCAAGACAAGATCATTGCAGTTCAGTCTTGGCCTGTTCCTAAGAATATCACAGAAGTGAGAGGGTTTCATGGCCTAGCATCTTTCTATAGGAGGTTCATTAAAAACTTTAGCACTATTGCAGCACCCCTCACTGAATGTATGAAGAAAGGAGAGTTCACTTGGACTGAGAATGCCTTGCAGGCTTTCAAATACATGAAGAAGCTCTTGTGCAGTGCACCTATCCTCAGGTTACCTGATTTTAATTGCCTATTTGAGGTTGAATGTGATGCAAGTGGAGTGGGAATTGGAGCTGTCCTTATCTAAGAAAAGAAACCTGTAGCTTATTTCAGTGAAAAGCTAAGTGGAGCCAAGCTGAGCTATTCTACATATGATAAGGAGTTCTATGCTCTTGTCAGGGCTCTAAAGCATTGGAGTCACTATCTGAAGCCCAAGCCTTTTGTCTTACATTCTGATCATGAAGCATTGAAGTACATAGGAGGCCAGCATAAGCTTAGTCACAGGCATGCCAAATGGGTGGAGTTCCTCCAGTCATTCACCTTTTCTAGCAAATACAAAGAAGGAAAACAAAATGTGGTGGCTGATGCATTGTCTAGAAGATACACTCTACTATCAACCATGGAGCAAAGGGTTCTTGGCTGTGAGTTCATGAAGGACATGTATCAGGAAGATCCAGACTTTGCAGAAGATTGGTTAACACAGAAAGAGGGAACAAGAACCATTGACTCACCCTACACTCTATAAAATGGATTCCTGTTCAAAGGAAACAAGCTATGTGTTCCGAGAGGTTCTTATAGGAGTCTATTGATCAATGAGGTGCATGGAAGTGGCCTTGGAGGACACTTTGGGGTTCAGAAGACTGTGGACATACTGCAGGATCAGTTTTACTGGCCTAAGATGATGGGAGAAGTCCAAATAGTGCTCAAAAGGTGTGGAGTTTGTCAAAAAGCCAAGAGTTCATTTCAAGCAAGACCTTACACTCCCCTACCAGTCCCATGTAGGCCTTGGGAGGATGTAAGCATGGATTTCATAGTAGCATTGCCTAGGACAACAAGAGGGAAAGATTCTATCATGGTAGTTGTGGATAGGTTTAGTAAGATGGCACATTTCATTGCCTGTAAGAAGACTGAAGATGTTGTGAGTGTGGCAGAGCTATACCTTGATGAGGTGGTGAGGTTACATGGAGTTCCAAGAACTATTGTATCTGACAGAGACACAAAGTTTATGAGTCATTTCTGGAGAACATTGTGGAAGCTGCTTAACACTAGGTTGTTGTTTAGTACCTCCCATCATCCTCAAACAGATGGACAAACTGAGGTGACCAACAAGACCTTGGGAAGGATCTTGAGGTGTATAGTCAGCAAATCTCTCAAAGATTGGGACTTGAAGCTGGCTCAAGCAGAGTTCTCTTTCAATAGAGCTTCATCAGCAGCCACAGGCCACTCCCCCTTTGAAGTGGTCTATGGTACTAACCCCTTAATGCCTTTAAATTTGTCTAATGTGTGCAGGTCAGAGATCCACTATGATGCCAAGAAGAGGGTGGAACAAATGCTAAAAACTCCATGAATCAGTCAGAAAACAAATTGAGAAAACCAATGATCTTTACAAGAAGAATGCCAAGGTTCCTAAGGCCAAGAAAGACTTTGCACCAGGAGACTTAGTGTGGATCAACCTAAGGAAAGAAAGGTTCCCTTCCAAGATAAAGAATAAGCTAGAGCCAAGAGTAGATGGTCCTTTTCAAGTCATAGAGAAGATAGGTCCTAATGCCTACAGAATTGATCTACCAGGAGAGTATGCAGTTCATGGAACATTCAATGTTGGGGATCTTAGTCCCTTCTATGAAGACTCTGAGGGAGAGGAAGACACAGGCTTGAGGTCAAGCCCTTTTCAACCTGGGGAGGCTGCAGCAGGAGCTCACCAAAGGGGCCTTGATGATCAAGCCACAAGCAAGACAAGCCTGACCCCAAGACCCCCTCAGATGGAAGCTCGAGTCACAAGGTTTAAACAACAAGTCATGGCAAGCCAACTTCAAGCCAAACCAACCAAGATATTGAGGAAGATAGTCCAGGGCTTGCCAAGTCATGCCAAGGTCCAATACAGTCCACACTCCCCACACAAGACAGAAACAATACCAGTCAGAGCTCAGCAGACCAGTTAGCAAACCCAGCACCAAGGAGGTACACCAGAGCATCCCAACCACCCCCACCATGGCCTACCATCAAGCCAACCCACTAATCAACAAGTTTGTCCAGGACAATCCTTTTTGAAGTCTAGCAAAAACTCAAGTAACAAGCAGCCCAAGCTAGAATACAGTGAACATTAAAGCAGAGAAGGTACAAGTCAGATTGTGGCTTCCTTTTGTTTAAGTCAACTTGTCCTCGTCCAAGGCAGGTTTTATCTAAGTCTAATAAGAGTATAGAGTCCCAAGGAGCAACAAAACATCCAGGCAAAGCAGCAAGACAACAAGAACAACAGATTTCCATTTCAGGAAAACTCCAAAAACTGCTTTATTGCTTTTTGTTCAGTCTGTTTTTGTGTCTTTGTGTCTGTATCAGTTAGTTGTTAAACTCGTCCTCTTGTGAGGTCCTTAATTAGTTAGCTGTGGTAGTATTTCAAGTTCAAAGCTGACCCTTAGATGGACTTTACATCCAAGGGATCACATTGTATCAGCCTCCCTATATAAGAAGGGTATTATGTAATGTTTAAGGCAGACTTTTATGAATGAATTAACTTTGAGAAACCCCTCAAATCTTTCAAACTTGTGCTAAGAGCTGTAGTTTGAGTCAAGCCTGATACATCTTCAAGGTGTCTGATCAGTGTCTTGCTTTGTGAGTCAAGTTAAATCTGTGTTTTGCTGTGATTAGCTTGCTTACTGTTGAGACTAAGTCTAGAGTGTTTGTGCTTTGCTGTAACACTTTAAACCTGTCTCTGAACTAGTCTTTGAGTCCCTTCTCTTGTGCTTTGCTGTATGGGAGTTTCTCTAAGTCATATCCTTTGAGTTTCAGTTAAAATAAACCTCTCTCTCTAAAACAGCCTCCATTTCTGTCTGTGTTTGCTTTCAGTTTAAGTAAGCTTAGTTAAACTTCTCTTAAACTCACAAGCCTTAGTAGTTTACAATCCATTATCTATGCCACTTTTGATCTTATAGATACACTTACACTGAAGAGGTCTTACCTACTTAGGTAAATCAACCAAGTCCCATACTTGATTGTCATACATAAAATCCATTTCGGATTGCATGGCTCCTAGCCATAGCTTTGAGTCGGGACTAGAAATGGCTACTTTGTAGGTAGTAGGTTCGTTACATTCAAAAAGTAACACATTATAGTCACCACCTTCCTCTATAATACCAAGGTATCTATCAGGTTGATGACTAATTCTACTTGACCTCCTAGGTTCCGAAGAAATTATGACCGTGTCAGACGAAGAGGGAACGTTTTCCTCTACGTCCTTTTTGGTTTGTGGCTCTTGGACTTCGTCAAGTTCAAATTTTCTCCCACTCTGTCTTTTAGAAATAAAATCATTTTCTAAAAAGACTGCATCACGAGACACAAACACTTTGTCCTCGTGTTTATTGTAGAAGTAATAACCACGTGTTTCCCTTGGATATCCTACAAACAGACATTTGTCGGATTTGGGTGCGAGTTTATCGTCAGACTTATTCTTAACAAACGCCTCGCATCCCCAAATTCTCATGAACGACAAAAAGGGGACTTTCCCTGTCCATATCTCATATGGAGTCTTGTTTGCCGCTTTAGTCGGGCTTCGATTTAGTAAGAATATTGCAGATAAGATAGCGAAACCCCAAAAATAATCAGGAAGCTCTGTTAGACTCATCATAGATCGAACCATATCTAATAAAGTTCGATTTCTCCTTTCGGACACACCATTTAATTGAGGTGTGCCAGGAGGAGTCCATTGTGATACTATACCACAATCCTTTAGGTGTGAATCAAATTCATTGTTCAAGTATTCAGCACCACGATCGGATCGTAGGGCTTTAATCTTTTTATTCAATTGGTTTTCTACTTCATGTTGAAATTCTTTGAATTTTTCAAAAGCATCACTTTTGTGCCTCATTAAGTAGACATATTCATATCTACTCAAGTCGTCGGTAAAAGTAATGAAGTAGTAATAACCACCTCTATCTTGGAGAGTCATTGGGCCGCACACATCCGTATGTATAAGGCCTAATACTTCACTTGCTCTTGTCCCTTTTCCCGTAAAAGGAGCACGAGTCATCTTGCCTAGAAGACAAGATTCGCATACACCATAAGATTCGTAATCGAATGGTTTGAGTACTTTAGATGAAACAAGTCTCTTTATGCGTCGTTCGTTTATGTGCCCTAAACGACAATGCCAAAGGTATGATTGATTAGGTTCACCCGTTTTAAGCCTCTTGTTTTCTACATGATAGACCTCTTTTGCAATATCTAGAACATAAATACCTCCAATAGAAATGGCCTCGCCATATATCATTTCATTAAACGAAAAAGTACAACGATTGTCCTTAATACAAAAAGAAAAACCTTCCATGTCTAACACGAAAATGGAGATAATGTTCTTGGTAAGAGTTGGTACATAATAGCAATTATTTAAATACAACTCTAAACCATTAGGGAAAACAAGAACGTAGGTGCCCACGGAAACTGCGGCTACCTTAGCTCCATTTCCCATGCGCATGTCCACGTCACCCTTGGCTAGTGCTCGCGCGTCTTCAGCCTCTGTACATAATTACAAAGGTGAGAACCACAACCGGTATCAAATACCCAATAAGATGTACTAGCAAAGTTAATATCTATCATATAGAGTGATGAAAGAATTTTACCTGACGTTGTCACACAACCGTCCTTCTTGTCTTTCAAGTATTTGGGGCAATAGCGTTTCCAATGCCCTTTGCCATTACAATAATAGCAATCCGCGTCCGCGTGTTTGTTGGCTTTGGGCTTGGGCTTCATAAAGACCTTCCCGTTCCCTTGCCAACTTTCTTGAAAAGAGTCTTACCCTTTCCTTTGTCCTTCTTCACACCAAGGTTTGTGTTCTTCAATCTCATTGAAAGAACATCCTTGGGTTCACTCCGACTAGCCTCCATGTCCCTCTCCACTTGGGTGTGGAGTGCATGGAGTACATGGAAATTCTTTTCCATGTCATTCATGTTGTAGTTCACCCTAAAGTGGGTGAACTTTGGTGTGGGTGAATGAAGGATTCTACCCACCACTAGCTACCTTGGTATATTGCACCCTAGACGCTCTAAGGTGTCGGCGTGCTCAACCATTTTGAGCACGTGTGGGTCAACTTTTTGGCCCTTTTGGAGTTTAGTCTCAAAGAATTTCGTAGCCGCCTCATATTGGAGAATTTTAGGGGCTTGCGAAAACATAGATGTTATCCTCGTGAATATCCCATATGCATCGAGAGATATTAATTGGAGTTTGAGTTTGGGTGAGATTGACCAAATCAAGACATTCTTGACGTCATTGGCAACCTTCAAATAAAGGTCATATTCGGCCCGAACCGCCGCGGTCGATCTTGACCCGGGTTCGGTGGGAGGGGCTTCGACCAAGTAGCGAAGCACGTTATCGGATATTGCGGCGCTCTTGATCGTTGATTCCAATTCAACGAAGTTACTACCGTCATCTTTTAGGACACATTTGTCCATGACGGACCTCAACCATGAGTCCTTACTCAAGGTTGCGGTATTCCATGATGTTGACATTGTGCGAATATGGTTACTACAACAAAAAGAAATATATAAACATTCATTGTTATGATAATTTACTTGAAAAAATTTTTAACAAGTTTAGCATTTATATAATGACCCCTCACTAAATTATATAAATGATTCCAAGACCCATCTTTAAATAAAAATAGTCATCGTATGCTACCTTTATCTAAAAATGGTAAGTCATTTCTAGACTAATTCTACCCCTAGAACTCTTGGTTGACGGATTTCAACTAAATCAATCTCCTAGTCCCAAGATAACGCTTTTCTTGTTGAGTCCAATCCAATTTTGGCTTTTGATCGTATCACCCTACTTACTCGATGTAAAAAGGGACCCACGAGCGTGGTAGCCTTAATGAACACGGGATTCATAGGTGTTACTAATTTGTAAGGCTAATCTCAATTTTTAAATATGTGAGAGATCTTATCAATTTAGTCATTAATTCCCTATAAGTGAACTAAATCGGTGAATTGTGAATAACGTTGAATTGACAATAACGGAAAACTAAAATGCATGTGTTTGGCATGAGCGAAAATAAAGCAAGCAACCAAGCAACGAAAAATCCTAGTATGGCCACCTGGCTAATCAAATTAACTAGATACTTACAAATTCGGAAACCAACTCCTTGGTCCCTTGCCTCTTCACTTGGAACGCCTTCCAAAAATGGCACCGTCTTGAGGGAGTCACGGTTCTACATAAAAAACAATTACAAATATACAAATACCTGTTATAGATTTGTTCTATAAAATGAAATTATTAGTTATTACAAACCGGCGATACGAGATCGCAATAAAAATTACAACCAAACCATTATTCCCTTACATTACGGGTAATAACGATTAAAAATAACTAGGCCATACTGAAAGTCCTAGACCTCTAATTAGACACTTCTAATTAGTTCATTAAATTACATTAACTTAATGATTTAGGATCTAGTTATCATGCTTGCAAATATAAAAGCATAAAAGAAAAGATAAGACGAAAACTTCCTTACATGGGGTATTTTCGGTTCAATATGGGCACAATAAGAACTCCTTCTTATTGTTCTTGAGCATGAAATTAATGGATGATCCTCCATAAAACAACCTCCAAAGTAGAAGGTCTCCTTCTTGTTGCACCCAAGATTAAACCCAAATAATCTTAGCTTATTATTAACTAGATAATAAGTAAGAATTAATACTACTAATATTATTGTATTACTACACTAGTAATATGTAGAGAATATTAGTTTGCATATGAGTTTTTAGAGAGAAGTTGAGTAAGTAAGAGAAGTGGAAAATGAGCAAGCAAAGTTATATCAAAAATAAGAACATCACATGTCCTTATAAGGCCTCTTGGCCGGATGGTGCTAGCCCTTGTGGCTCTTATTTTGCTCATTTTTTTATTTCCATGCAAATAGGTAGTGTGTGGGATTGATTATAATCATGTTCATGTCATAACATGTCATAATCAATATGTTGTAGTATGATACAAGAAATGAACAATCATCATTGTGTTTTTCCACTACAATTTTGGTCAACATGGTCAAATGTAGTCCATTTTGATTTTTGATATTTGTCCCACAAATACTTATAATCATATGTTTAATTATCATGTATAATTAAGTGTTAATTTGATCATATAACAATTATATGACACAAATTAATAAACAATATGTACTTAACTTTTAAGTGATACTTTACCATTATATCAATATATAATGGATCCCACAATGCCCAGTTAATTTATTTTACAACTCTTTGTAATCATAATTAACTAATTACCTCTACCTCAAAATATATGCATAACATCAACTAATTTAATGAATTAACGATTAATCATTAAATTAAATCTTATTTAATCGTATTAAAATAAGACGTAAAATTTATTCAGTCAGTTATCGTATAATTGACTAATAAATTTAAGTGGAATGAGTTCCTAACTCAATTTTCAATAAATAACTCTCGTAACTAAACGTACACATCAAATATATGTAATGCTCTAATTAAACTGTATCGCATACAAATAATTAGTATTCTATTTGGGTCTCATCCTATAGGTGTGACGTAAAGGGATCAGTTGATCACCGCCGTCATACGACAATAACGTCAAACTCTAGTCAGCCGAGCGTTACCGATTTACGTTAATCAACTGACGTGGAGTATAATAATATACTAATCATGCCACGTATATTCCAAATGAGATTTATTATATAAATGCACTATTGTGGAGGACACTTACTCCAACACATACTAGGTACAAAAATTTGCATAAATTATTAAATAAATGACATTCATTCATTCAACCATAAATAAATTAAATTGCTGAAAAATTCATGCCAAAATCGCCCAAAACACATTCATGCTCATTGTAGCTCGATTTTACGGGATTTATTTATTTTTAACCATTAAAAATCAATATCAACATTTACATCTCATTTAAATTCAAACTAACTATCTAAACTGTTTTAGAACTCAAAATTAGTCCCTACTAATTTTTTTGGTCATTAATTAGATCGATTTGATTTTATTTGCTAAATATGATGGTTTAATCATAACTTTTATGAAATAAACCCAAAACAAAAACAATCATAAAAAATTGAAACCAAAAATTTTGTACATTCTGGAACATTTCCAGGAACTCCAAAATAAAAACATTTGCTCAAAAAAATTTAAATTCATTTTATGAACAAATAACTTTGTATTTAACGGTTTTATCATATAAAAACCATTAAATATAGTAAAACAATGAACCAAATTATGAAATTTCACCAAGATGATAAAAATCAGAATGTAAAATGTATCAAAAAATTTCCTGACCATAAAAGGACGTTTCAATTTTATGAACATTATAATCTCATATTATCGACTTTTATCTTATAAAAATCAATAAACATGTAATACTTAATTAAAAGTAACGAAATTTTACATACAGTATAAAAGACATGCATGTGAGATCATATTAAAATTTCATAGCTAGAATCAACATGCAAATATTTTTAGTTAACTTTTAACATCAAATATGCATATTAACTCGTTTTAAAAGCCAAAAATAAAAATAAATAGCAAATTAATCCCTAAAATCACTAAATTTGACCACAAACATTTTGAGATCAGAAGGTATACATGCACCAAAAATTTCGTCCAAATCATATTTTAACTCAAATTTTTGATTTATTAGTTATCTTATAACTTTTAAAAAAAATGTCCAAAATGAACATGCATGCTTCAAGCTAGCCCTGATACCACATGAAAGTCCATAAACCTTAATTAGACTCTTCTAATTAGTTACTAAATTACTTGTTAATTTAGTTTTAATGATCTATGCAACATGCATGCAAATATAAAGATATTATATAAAAGAAGAAATTTCCTCACATTGAAATGGAAATTAAATGGGCACAATAAAAACTCCTTCTTATTGATCTTGAGCTATAAACAAGGATGATCCAAGAACAATCTCCAAATTAGAAGACTTCCTTTAAGTTGCACCAAGATGATACCAAATAATCTAACCTTATTATTATCTAGATAATAAGATAGATAAAATACTACTAATATTAGTATATATTACTTTACTAGTAATACTTAGAAAATATTATTATTATGAGAGTTTAGTGAGAGATTGAAGTTTTAGAGAGATTAGGAGGAAAAACAAGAAAATGAATTAAGAAGAAAAATGAACAACAATTGTCCTATTTAAGGACAACACGGCCGGCCCTCACATGCAAAATGTAGGGTGATTTTTCTTCTTATTTTAGTCCTCATGCAAGGTGGTGGAGTGTACTTGATGCGTGTATTTTATATAGACTTTCTAGTCCATTTATGCACGCATTTCTATGTCATTTAGGTGATATTATATCGCCATATGCCCCTATTTGGCTACTTTGTACTTTCATTACCATTTTGTAGGTACAAGCTGTGTAGTAGCAGAAACCGAGCCAAAGCAGTCCATTTTGCATGCACTTAGGAGAATGGAAAGATCGGGACAGGAACTCTTGCATGGGGAAGCATGAAACCGTTCATAATCAAGGCCAAGTCATGACTCACACCACATACTATGCCAGAAGACCTCGATCGAGGAGTTTACCATTCGATCGAGGTAAGTTGAAGCCAGAAGTGCTCGATCGAGCTACCTCCTTTGCTCGATCGAGTAGAAGCCGCTTACCAGTTGGTCGATCGAGTAGATCAAGTGCTCGATCGACTGATTTCCATGAATAAAAGTCTCGATCGAGTGGCTATTCCCCTCGATCGAGTAGATTCTATCACGGGCTTTAAGTCCATTAGGTTAATTAGGTTAAGAGTCGTGTTAGACACTATATATGACTCTTATTTACGTCATTAGTTATTCAGCACTTATTATTCAGTAATTAGCAGACACTAATCTTCCATTAGTTTCTGAACTTTACCTTTGGTTTGCATTCGGGTTTATCGACGTAGGATTTGTTCTTTACGCCGGATTTGCTAAGATTGTAAACTTCTTCTTTTCTCTTTTACTCTTAATCTTTAGTCTTAATTACTGTTTTACTCTTCTTAATTAGTGTGTGTTATTGGTTATGCTTATTAACTGCGATTTTAATATGTCTTTCGTCATATGTTTAACCGTCTTTGTTAGCATAGTTAATAGCATGAGTAGCTAATTCTCTTATATGTTGGGATGAGGGAAACTGTAGTAGAGGCATGTTAGGATAGATTAGTTTGGTTAGTCTTGAATATGAGAATCGATCTTTGCAATTTAATTGAGGTTTAGTCGAATGAGTATACGCAGGAGACTAGGCTAGATAGTTAACCCCGACCTGGATCGAGAGATTGGAAGGGAAGGCTTGCTTAGAATTGATAGGTGACTCCTAAGAGGACGAGAGTTAATTAGGAAAATCCCTAGGGTGGTTTGAGACCGAGAGGAGAAAACCATTGCCCTTCTCATTGATAGATTGACTACTTAGTTGACCCGTAGATGCCGATACTGCAGTAGACCGAATCCTAGCATATTTTCTCTTTATCTGATTTATTCGTATTAATTTCTATCCTTATTTTCTCTTTCCTTTAACTTTATTTAGTTTAGTTAAATCAATTTCAAAACCCCCAGATTGTTACTGATAGATTTAAATTACAGTTAGTTAGTTTCCTCCCTGTGGAGATCGACCCTACTTCCGCTATCTTCTTAGTTAGTTGACTTAGGTTTTATTTTTGGTGTATAACGACCACATCAAATTTTGGCGCCGTTGCCGGGGAGGCAATTTAATTTTCTGTTTATTTATTTCTGTCTCGTCTTAAGGAATTTCTAATTCCTTAAGACTGTTCTTATCTTTCTCTCTATAGTTGTGTATGAGCAGGTCCCAAAGGCTCGAATTAGTGGAAGCTGATCCAGAGCCTGAAAGAACCTTCCTACGCAGGAAAAGAGGGTTAGATAAGACTATTCAGGAGGAAGACTTGAGTACTTCTGAATCCGTCTTTGACAGTTTCATTTTCGAGGAAGATTTAACTGTTGAGACTACCATTCCAGCAAAGATGCCGAATATTGCTAGCCATTCTGAGCCTACAGCTGCATGTATACCTCAAGGATTCAAACTTACAACGGACGAAGATGGAACTACTTTCGATCTTCGTCCGTCTTATATCAAGCTTGTCCAGCAGGATAAGTATAGGGGTGTGGCTGGGGAGGATCCGAGAAGGCATATGGAGGCCTTTGCTGACTACTGTTCTTCTATTCCGGTTTCCAAAGGGGTGACAGCTGACAAGATCAAGGAATTCTTGTTTCCTTTTTCCCTTACTGATAACGCCAAAGACTGGTTGAAGAACTTGAATCGAGAAGAATTGGGTATTACCGACTGGACCACACTCGCACTGGCTTTCTATAAAAAGTATTTTCCACCGCAGAGGACAAATGCTTTGAGGGGTCAGATTACCAATTTCAAGCAAACGACTCATGAAAATCTCTATGAGTCCTGGGATCGATTCAAGACGCTAGTGAGGTCTGTTCCTCACCATGGGTTCGAGCAGTGGTTTCTGTGTAACCAGTTTTACACTGGGTTATATGACGATCATCGAGCCATTCTAGATGCCGCGTCAAACGGGAGGTTCCAGAAGGAAATAGATGATGATAAGGGTTGGAAGCTGATTGAAGAAATGGCAACCCATTGTGCTGAATATGGTAATCCGAGGAGTGGTACACGGACGATAGCTAGTATCGATTCTGAAGGTCTGGATGCAAAATTCGATAAACTAAATGCCAGACTTGATAAATGGGAGAAGAAAGCTGAAGATAACCAGCAGACGGTTCATTTGCTGCAGCAGGATGATATGATTACTTGCAAGAGGTGTGGCGAAACTGGTCACACGGCTATAGACTGTCTCGCTGAAAGGGAACAAGTCTTTTCTTTCCAGCAGTACCGTCAAGGAGGTGGGTACTACAATCAAGGGAATATCCATCCCAATTTGAGATGGACAAGCCAGAACGTCTTAAATCCTACACCTCCACCACCACAGCCGACGTATCAACCACCGCACAAGCAAGGATTTCAGAACATCCAGTCTTCGCAGCAAGCTAGTTCCTCATCTGTAGGAATTGCAGAAATCGGGGAGTTAAAGTCTATGATCCAAGCTTTAGCTATCCAAATGAGCAGAACTGATCAAGCAACGAATGCTACTATTAAGCTTTTGGAGTCGCAGATTGCTCAATTGGCAGGAGTTAGATCGACTAGGCAACCCGGGCAGTTACCGTCTCAAACTGACAAGAACAAGGAGACGCTGAATATGATTACTCTAAGAAGCGGTCTTGCTTATGACAGTCCGGGTACAGTTGCTGATATTTCTGGTGCGCATCCTGATGTCGCGAAGACTGTCGCTGGTAATGCAATCGATCGAGAGAATAATGCTAGTCGATCGAATGAAATGAAGGAGAAACGACTCGATCGAGAGATGTGTGTTACTCGATCGATCGAATCAGACAGCAAGTTACTCGATCGAGAGGTTGTTGATGCTCGATCGAGTAACTTAGAAGAACAAGTGGTCGATCGAGAGAACCAAGCTGCTCGATCGAATAAGGTGACCGAGGAAACTGATCGATCGAGCAATTTAAGCTCGGATAATCTTCGATCGAGTGACTTAGATACTCGATCGATGGGTTTTCATGAGCGAGAAGCTCGTTCGAAGGGGTTAAGCAAGCGGATGATCAACAATGCAATTGTCAAGGATATGCAACGTGGTAATCCTGACATTCCAGTTCCGTTTCCTGGTCGATTGAAGAAAGCTAAGGTCGAAAAGGAATTTGTTCGGTTCGCTGACATTGTACGCAACCTCAAGGTGAACGTTCCTTTCGCAGACCTCCTATTAAAGGTACCCTCTTACCTAAAATTTATGCGTGAAATTCTTTTGCGTAAGAGGACCATAGACACTGTGGAGACTGTAGCTTTAACCGAGGAATGCTCTGCGTTTCTCCAGAACAAATGCCCCCCTAAGCTGTCTGACCCAGGTAGTTTTTCTATACCATGTCATATAGGGACCCATCTCATAGACAACGCGTTATGTGACCTAGGAGCTAGTGTTAGCGTCTTACCTTTGTCTTTAGCCAAACGGTTAGGCTTTACCAAACTTCAGTGTACAAACATGACGGTACAGATGGCAGATAGGACCTTGTCTCGACCCTTAGGAATCATAGAGGATGTTCCTGTGCAAATAGGAAAATTCTTTATCCCGGTCGATTTCATAGTTCTAGATATACCTGAGGATTCTCACACTCCCATCATTTTGGGAAGACCGTTCTTGCATACTGCGCAAGCGGTTATTGATGTTGGGTTACAGACTCTGACTTTTCAAATAGGTGGGGAGAATTTAGTATTCACGCAGTCTCAGGTTAGTAAGGGTCCTATGCTTGTGTCACCATGCTACGCACTTCCTTTATTTGATATCGCACCTGATTTATTTACGCATGACAAAGCTTCGGTTCCTATCGAACCTATAGCTTCTATCTGTGATATCCCCATTGCTACCGTAACACCTCCGCCCCAGCTTGGGAGCGATTTGGAGGAATATGCTGTTGTATGTTCTATTACAGGTAATAAATCAGTAGCATTGGAGCTGGAAAAGGACAAGCCAGGTTCGAGTGACGACGTCAAGAAGAAGAAGTCCACGAAGGACAAAGGAGCCCGCATGTACGCAAGTGATTCCGAAGTGGAGCTAGGCTCCAAGAAACCATTGTACGTGTGGAGGAAGAAGACGGAACTTACCGCAGCTGAGGGTACTTCCGCAAGTCAAAGGCCACACGGTGGCCTTCTCATGAAACTATTTGGTTGGTAGCCGGGTTTGCAACCCCGTGCAACTTGTAAAAACAATTTATTGCATTTTCAATTAGACATTTAGACTATCGCGTGATAATCCGTAGTTTAGATAGACAATTTATACTTCTTATTGGACAATTTTTGGTATTTTCTGGGTTTTGGTTGGCATCGTTTTGCAGGAATGGAAGCGGAAATCAACTGTTCAAAACGAAAGCTGTGCATTTGCGAAAGTGCTCGATCGAGCAAACAGAGTTACTCGATCGAGCGGTTATATCTGGAAAAGTGCTCGATCGAGTAGAATGTCTACTCGATCGACCCACAGTTTGATGCTGGTTTGGGGAAGCTTTGTTTTGTGAGTTTTTCTGGTCCTTTTGTTTTTCCATTCTTCATATATATTTCATTCCTTTAGGAACATGTATTAGGTTGTTTTTTCTCTTTCCCCTTATATGTTGTTGTGCTATAGCCAATGAGGACATTGTCTGTTTTGGTTTGGGGAAGTGTTTTACATCCTTTTGCGTCTGCATTTGCATTTGTATTGCATTCACGTTTACAATTCATGTTAATTAGAAAAATTTGAAAAAAATCAAAAATATCACGTTTATTTTTGCATATAGTTGAGTCGGATTGGAGTCTTGTTCATGATGATATTGCACTACAAGTCTATTTTATGCTATTCTTTGCACCTTTCTTGATTTATTTAGCAAAATCGAAGTAGTGAACTATTGAATTTTGTCTTGGAATTTAAATTTGATTATTAGACTTGACTTACCTTTTTGGCAAACTACTTATATATTCTGAGATTTTAGAGCCTATAACTGGTGACATCCATGACCAGTTCATCTAGGAATGAGAGTAGTTACTCCCCACATCTCGTGTCATTTGCTTGTATATGAATTTTGATTTCTTATTGCCTGCACGCATTGGGTTTGTGGTCGGTATTACGTGTTTTGAGAATATTTGCATCTCCCTTTTCCTCATTTTACCCCATTAACTCCACATAAAGCCATATCTGCCTGTTGCCCTTAACTACATTCCAAACTTAGCCTACCTTTGCCGAGCTAGTTTAGTAGTCGAGGTATATTCTACCGTTGTGTCAGTTTTTGGCTCGTTTCATTGATTGGAGTGGGTATTTACGAGAAAAAGAAGTGAAGTGTTGATAGTGCCTCGATCGAGTAGTTGTCAGCTCGATCGAGCAGATTGTGTTAGTTGTTGCCTCGATCGAGTGATTCATTCAGCTCGATCGAGATGTTTCCCTCAGTCAGCCAAGAAAAGAAAAGCCAAGAAAAGAAAAAGAAAAAGAAAGAAAAAATGAAAAAATAATGAGAAAGAATAATTGGCTGAAGTTTCTGTTATCTACACCTCCTATGCGTATCATTATCTTATTGAGGTGTTATATGGGATTTGTGTTGCATATGCCTATATTTGGTAAGGCATTGAGTTTAATTTTTGATTGTTGGAAGATGGAACGAGTTCTATTGTGGTCTTGTTAGGAACTAGCTTGGCTATTTACCCTCACATTTCCATTAATTGTTTTGCCCCTTCTTACCAATTAGCCTCACATATCCATACTTTTGCAAATATTCGGCATGTGATTGTCCTTGAACGGTGGTTATGCGTGTGTACGGTGCTTGAATCATTTTTCATGTTAGTTAGCAATGCATGTTGTGTCGGTCGTAGTCTAGGTGAGTGACTATATTTTCTTCTCTCTTTCTTATACATATTTACTTACCATTTGCTTGTTGTGAGAAGAGCGACCCGTGAGAGTCCGAATTTGGTTGAGTCTTGCAAGGTCGAAAATCTAATTTATTTCCAAGATTGTATAAATTCGTTCACTTTCGTATTAAGCTTTGCAGCGATTGAATGAGTGCATTAAACTGTTTAATATTGATTTGTAGTTAGCTCTGAGACTTGCTCCATTCCCCTAGGTTTATTTTGTTTCATATAGCTGCATTTAGGTTGCTTGAGGACAAGCAAAGGTTTGGTTTGGGGAAGTTTGATGCGTGTATTTTATATAGACTTTCTAGTCCATTTATGCACGCATTTCTATGTCATTTAGGTGATATTATATCGCCATATGCCCCTATTTGGCTACTTTGTACTTTCATTACCATTTTGTAGGTACAAGCTGTGTAGTAGCAGAAACCGAGCCAAAGCAGTCCATTTTGCATGCACTTAGGAGAATGGAAAGATCGGGACAGGAACTCTTGCTTGGGGAAGCGTGAAACCGTTCATAATCAAGCCCAAGTCATGACTCACACCACATACTATGTCAGAAGACCTCGATCGATGGGTTTACCATTCGATCGAGGTAAGTTGAAGCCAGAAGTGCTCGATCGAGCTACCTCCTTTGCTCGATCGAGTAGAAGTCGCTTACCAGTTAGTCGATCGAGTAGATCAAGTGCTCGATCGACTGATTTCCATGAATAAAAGTATCGATCGAGTGGTTATTTCCCTCGATCGAGTAGATTCTATTACGGGCTTTAAGTCCATTAGGTTAATTAGGTTAAGAGTCGTGTTAGACACTATATATGACTCTTATTTACGTCATTAGTAGGGGCACTTATTATTCAGTAATTAGCAGACACTAATCTTCCATTAGTTTCTGAACTTTACCTTTGGTTTGCATTCGGGTTTATCGACGTAGGATTTGTTCTTTACGCCGGATTTGCTAAGATTGTAAACTTCTTCTTTTCTCTTTTACTCTTAATCTTTAGTCTTAATTACTGTTTTACTCTTCTTAATTAGTGTGTGTTATTGTTTATGCTTATTAACTGCGATTTTAATATGTCTTTCGTCATATGTTTAACCGTCTTTGTTAGCATAGTTAATAGCATGAGTAGCTAATTCTCTTGTATGTTGGGATGAGGGAAACTGTAGTAGAGGCATGTTAGGATAGATTAGTTTGGTTAGTCTTGAATATGAGAATCGATCTTTGCAATTTAATTGAGGTTTAGTCGAATGAGTATACGCAGGAGACTAGGCTAGATAGTTAACCCCGACCTGGATCGAGAGATTGGAAGGGAAGGCTTGCTTAGAATTGATAGGTGACTCCTAAGAGGACGAGAGTTAATTAGGAAAATCCCTAGGGTGGTTTGAGACCGAGAGGAGAAAACCATTGCCCTTCTCATTGATAGATTGACTGACTTAGTTGACCCGTAGATGCCGATACTGCAGTAGACTGAATCTTAGCATATTTTCTCTTTATCTGATTTATTCGTATTAATTTCTATCCTTATTTTCTCTTTCCTTTAACTTTATTTAGTTTAGTTAAATCAATTTCAAAACCCCCAGATTGTTACTGATAGATTTAAATTACAGTTAGTTAGTTTCCTCCCTGTGGAGATCGACCCTACTTCCGCTATCTTCTTAGTTAGTTGACTTAGGTTTTATTTTTGGTGTATAACGACCACATCAGTACTGTTGAGTGAAATGGTTTTTGGTATACTATTCACTACTGTTATTCATGTCATAATCACATGTGACTTGTGAGCATGAACAAGAGCAACCATCATCACCTTCACTACTACTATGACCGGCCACATGTGGCCTTATATGGTCCATTTTGATTTTTGATATTTGTCCCACAAATACTTATTTATAATCATATGCTTAATTATCTTATATAATTAAGTGTTAATTTGATCATATAACAATTATATGACACAAATGAACAAATAATATGTACTTAACCTTTTAAGTGATATTTTACCATTATATCAATATATAATGGGGGCCAGAATGTTTAGTTAATTTATTTTACAACTCCTTGTAAATATAATTAACTAATTACCTCTACCTCAAAATATATGTAAAATCTCAACTAATTTATTAAATTAACGATTAATTACTAAGTTAGATCTTATTTAATCATATTAAAATAAGATATAAATTTATTAGTCAATTATTGCATAATTGAAAAATAAACTTAATCGAATTTGAGTTCTTAACTCAATTTCTAACAATAAACTCTCGTACATATCAAATATATGTAATGGACTAATCAACAGTATCATATACAAATAATTAGTTACTATTTGGATTTCATCCTATAGGTGTGACTGAAAGGGATCAGTTGATCACCGCCATCATACGACAATAACGTCAAACTCTAGTCAGCCAACCGTTATTGATTTACCTTTACGTTAATCAACTGACTAATCATATATATATAGTCAATAAATATCCCAATTATATTTCTTGATGAGATTTAATATGTGGCGCACTATTGTAGAGGACACCTACTCCAACAGTTTTGACAGTCATTAGAGTTCATTTGGAGTCCGGGTCGACAACCGCTTCATTTACTAGAAACCTTTTTAAAATGCCGAGTCGGAACGCTCTAAAATATTCTGGATATTTATTAAATCTTCAAGTTCTATCTTTTTTCGTAAAATATATCTCGTACCTTTTGAAAAGGAAGTATAGATCTACCGCAATTCCATAATAGAAACGTGGAAATTTTCTTCCGCAAGAGGAAACCTTTGGGGTAATAACGCAGCAGGTGTTGCGTCCCTTTGCAGGATCGCAGCTCCTGCTGTGCCCCTTCTCGAGCCTGTTTTCTCTATTTCCAGAATATTTTCGTGATTTCTTTCCAAAGTTTGAGTTATTCAAAAACTCTTCATATTTTCTAGTATAAATAGAGACCTCCGATATCACTTTTTGGCACGCGAGTGTTCCGCCCTTCTCTTCTCTCTTTGCATTCTAGACTTTGCTCTTAGCTTTCGACACCTACGTGCTTAATCAATCAACCATGTAAGCTCAGATCATTCTGGGTACCGTCACGTTGCATGACGACCAATTTGACACTACACAATCAACTAATTCAATCAATCAATTTAAATCCTCTAACGAGGGAACTTTCTACGTACATTTGAGTCGAGGAATCACTAAACGTTAACTTAGTTAATCTCGTTTTTCGTCAAACATGTAAGTCTGAGGGTGTAAATCCCATCTTTTTATTTGTATTTATTTTTTCCACTCAATTAGTATAAGATTCACATCAGAAGTAAGTTCAAAACCGATTTTTAAAAAAAAACCTTTTTACAAAACCTTTATAGCAGCCATCAGACATCGAGAAGAAACGCAGTGGCAGCTGCGCCTCCTAGAAGGATCGCAGCGCATGTTGCGCCTATTCCAGAAGCTGCCATGCTCCTGCTCTTCTTCTTCTTCCTCTGGTTCCTGCGATTTTGTTCTTTTTTATTTTCTTATTTCCTTTTCTTCAATATAATCTTTCATGTAAAACATTTTTTCTTGACCTAAATTCCTAATAATTCGATATTAGCGGATTTTCGTCTTTAAAGTCAAAATTGGGTATTGGAGATTCGATTTGTTCATAACAAGTCTCTGGAATTCGTTATTGATACAAATTATAATGTAATTAATATGTTAAACCACTTCTACTCGAGTTATAGGTCAATAACCACTCGTAAATATACAAAAGAAGGTTAACTACTCGTGATTCTGACTTCACATACGTAATTCAGCTCAAGAACAGACGCAATGAGCCATGCGCCTCTTCCAGAGGACGCAACTGTTGCTGCCCCTGTTCTGGGTTGACTTCTGTCCCTGAACTTCCATTCTCGCTTTGACGTAGTTTTAATTACGTAATTACCTAACTAATAGTCGTAATATTGCTCCTAATCTGTCACTTTTAGTTTTCAAATATTTTCTTCATCTTCAAATCTCCGTTTCGAATATATTTCTGATGTGGATCCTGTAATCCGTTGTAATCTTATTTAATCATTGTAACTGTATGATTTTGCTTCTCTCTCATATGTAATTAATTCTATGTCCCCAACTTCGACATGATTGAGTCCTAATTACATGTTCACCTACATAGTCTAATTCACATGCTAGGATTAAAATGTTGGATATTGCATTGCATGCATATAATCGATAACATATCAAATACGAACGATTTCCCTAATCATTAGTAGAGGTCGCTATCGAGGCGGGCGAGATTAGGTGTTCGATTAAAGAGCTTCCTAATACGTACTCTCACTCCTTACTCCAGATCTCTGTGAACATCCGTGTTCATTGACATCCACGAGAGTCATTCTAGACATAGAATGCCAAGGGTAACGAGTTCTTAGTGTTCATGTCATTACTTTATGTCTTGACATGGCATAAAGTACTCGAACGGTTCCAATTTCCCATAAAAATTGGTGGCGACTCCACAAATGCGTATTTTTACGCTTGTCCTTCCAAGCGCGCCCCTCCGTGGTCCCCTGTTCAACAACAACAACAACAACAACAACAACAACAACAACAACAACAACAACAACAACAACAACAAAAACAACAACAACAACAACAACAACAACAACAACAACAACAACAACAACAACAACAACAACAACAACAATAAAAGCAGTGAGTATGGGTGGAGAGTTAATGACAGACCTGGTCATTCGTCTCTCGGTCCCTTGACACATTGGCCAATTCTTTGACACTAGCATGAACTACAAGCCTATAAACTAAAAGCATTTTTGATTGCTCAAATCGATGTGCACGATTTATGGCTTTAATATCCGCATGTAGGTTGAAATCCAAGCCGTATATTATAACTGTGTCAGTAGTAGCCAAATTGATACCAAGGCCATAAGAACATGTTGAAAGCAGAAAAACAAATCGACTCCTATTTTGATCTAAATTCAACAGTCAGGTAGACTTCTAGAATATCTAGAAGCTTTGTCATTTATGAAAATATAAGAAATATATAACCTTCTTTAAGTAACAATTAAACAATGAAGGTAAAAGAGTGAGCTTGGCTGAAGCCTTTATCCTCAGCTCATGAATAAATTCCATTGAACCTGTTTTATGCTTTGTGTCAGGGAATCAGGTATTAGATAAGGATGTTTACAATCCTTTCAAGAATGCATAACTATATTAAGCATAGACATTTTTGGACCCCATTGCCAATGTTCCTTAGGTTGATAGTTCTTATAGCTTGGTAAGAGGACAACGCGACAAGTTTTTTCAGCTCATCCACCTTATTCAGCTGTTGAAAGATCCCAAAATTTTCCCTCAAATGAGAATATTAAGTTCCACAACTCAAGTATGTTGTTCTAGAGAGGAATTCATGTCAAGAAGACATGGTGCTGAAAAGAGAGCCTATTAAGGAAGGTAAAAAGTATATTGCTCCAATTTTTTAGCCGGCAACCCTCATCAACAATAAGAACCTCCTACGGAATTCCTCGTAAATGAGAGGAATCAGTTAAGACTATATAATAAGTGATCAGAAGAACGTTAACATGTAAGCCCTTGTTCTTATTCATATTACTAGGATGACTGGCATGTCATTCATATTGACGAATTAAAGTCCTTTGTTTAACAATCCCATGTTACGATACTACATTCAAATCTAGAGACCCGAGATTTAAACTCGCCATCCAATTAGGCATAGTTGAAAGAGGAACCAAGACAATACAAAGAAGCTTCACTTTAAACTTGAAAATTATATAAAGAGATAGTTTCACTACAAATTTATGGAATTCTAAATTTCACCCTAAAGGCAACAAAAAAAAGAACTATCATTGAATAGGCAATAGTAGAATTTGAACCCTAATCGCCAACTGTACATAAAATTTACTACTATATGTGGTTTTATTGACTTATAGGTACAAACCTATATAACAAAAAAACTAAACTAAATGTAGTCAATAAAAAATCGTATATCACTACCTCTACACAAAATGAATCAAGGTCTCTTTTGCACCACAATGTGTAAAATTCAGTTTAGGGCAGTTCATCAATCTGTTTCAATCGAAGCACAAGATGACCTGGAGAAAATAATTGCGTGATTGCACCACCTTGCAATGTATGTCTACTTTTATGCCCAAAACAGCCATCAATTCCAAGAGATATTTGTCGCGATTAAACGAGGTGTTGGGAAGAATCTTTGTAAACAAAACTAAAGAGTGTGTTAGACTGTTAGAGATAAAACCAAATTAACTCAATTGAGATAAACAAAATTAAATAAAGAAAAAACTTACTTTGTTCTGTAAGTCTGTCGGAGAGCAGTCGACAATACTATCTACATAAAGTAAGAGCTAAACTGAAGTAGTCCCGAACTATCATCCCGGAACAAGAGCCATGAATTTCCCATTCATGGCTCCAGAATTCCTGGTTGCTTGTAGTTACCCCAAGCCAGTGACTTTTAATTTGGTGAATCGAGTTGGTTACTTCAAAATCGAAGACTGGTGCGCCATTACACCTCTCAAGCTTTGCACCAAAGAAAATGGCCATACGCCATGATTTAAAAGACGGTTTGACCCACCCTTCAAGAATGGGCAGATTTTTGGGAAACAGGCGGTCGTACCCCACCACAATACTAATTGGTGGTAATCAATTTGAGTTGTATGAGTCGAAGGTTGTGTTGGTGGGGCCATGGGTGGTTGGGATGGCGGTTGTAGTGAGGGTGGTAAAGGTAGTGAAGGTGGCGGTGGTGACGGAGGCAGAGGGCATGACGGTAGAGGAGATGGGGGAGTAGATGGTTTTCTAGTGTTAGTGTTGGAAAAGTTTCCAGGTGGTAGGTTTCATAATGATGGTTATGGGTTTCATGATGATGGTGGTGGTAGTGATAGGATGAGGTTGGTGGTGACGGTGGTAGTGGAGGTGAAATTGGTTGTACAAACACCTAGAGTCTTGTATGATGCCACAAAATCGAGTCAAGATGCTGGAATGAGTTTTTGGAAAATCATCATCAAGAAAACACGACAGACATAAGAAACCATAGTCTCGACATGAGTTGCCACAGAAACATCATGTTGTTCCCCCTCAACCATGGCATGGTGGGAACAAGAATCGACGTTAAGAGGGTGCAAATTTTTCATAGCTCTGACCACAATTGTTAGAAAGATTCTTAAATCCATACAAAAATTCAAGAAGCATTAGCCTCTCCTCCAAAAACCTATCAATTAAAATGCAAGAACAATGAAAAAGGTATGGTATGTGAAAACGATTAATGCAAGAAAACATTAATGCTTGGTTTCTAACATACCTGTTAAAACAAGCATTTTGAAAAACATTCGCCATTGAAGACGAAAGAGATAACTATGAAGTATGGTATGTGGAAGACGAAGGACTTGTATGCTTTGAATTGAGAGACAAAATTCAGACTGAAATGAGACTTGAATTGTGAAATTATGAAGTATGTGTTATACTGCTTGTTCATAAAACACATGTTTTGAGGTTTTTTTTTAAATGAGAAAGCAAAAATCTAATGAGGTAGGCCATATATAATGAGGTGGGTAAATGTAGTGGCGGTTTTTTCTTTGCGTGGAACTGGGCCCGGCCTACCCTGCCCTTCAGCCATAATAGCAATCTCTTAATAGCCTACCTTGCCCTTAAGTCCGTCTAGTAGTAATGTGGTAGTAAAATTATGTTGGGTATATATTGCCAGAAACCAAGTTAAAGTCCAACCACATAAGTGTAGCGTGGCAACACTGATCAAGGTTAATTGTGGTAATTATTTATTATTTTCGTTAAGATAAAATAGACTTACATCACCAAACACTAGTAGTCCAGTGCTCTCGTTTTTTCTATTTGTGTTAGGCTCTATATGTCACTCTTTTGTACTCCCTCCTATTCACTATAATCTTTCCCTTTCCTTTTTGCACAAGAATTAAGGTAGTGAATTTGGACCACACAAAATACACTACCCTTCATGTTATTGAATTTGGACCACAAATAATGTACCAAATAAGGAAATGGGGAAGAAATATTGAATAATACCAAAATGGAAATAGGGAAAATTATAGTGAATAGGAGGGAGTATTTAAATATTAGAATATTATTCTATTTTATTATACATTAGATAATATATATGACGATAAGATGAAAAAAAATTCGTTGGGAATCTAATGATATAAGTCTCGTAAATTTTTATTAACATGTATTCCACTAAATTAAATGTCAATCTACAATTCGACATATCAATGGAAAAAATATTTACACAATAAATTGGTTCATCAATTATAATTACCTTTTGCCTTTACTTTATATAAACTATTCTTTATTTTCCCTCCAAAATTTACTTTTATAGTAAAAAAAATTGTGTAATTTTACTAAAGCTATATAATGTTGTAAGTAGTTATTATTTTTCAACTAAAATTTATATTTATGTAATTTAATTTATATTTTAGAAATACATTAGTTATATTTGACCCCCTTCGATTTTTTCTCAAAATACACCATTGGTACATGGACCAAGTTAATTAGAGATATGGAGGGAGTTGATGAACCTAACTGTTTCACAATCATGACGAAGAAGAAGAAAAGGGGGTGTGAGGAATTAGAGGTTATGCAAGACGAGAGTGAAAAAAATTTATGGGTATAAGTTCACCTAAGGTGGAGGTTGAGGTGTCTCAACCCCGCGGGTTATTATGAATTTTATGAGCCTTAACTGCAGGGGATGGGCAATTCCGATGCAGTAGGTGCGCTCCGTAATTTGATTCGGAGAGAGGCCCATGTTGTACTTTTTTTGTGTGAGATTAAACTTAGTGATAGTGACATGAGCGCATTGGAACTAGCTTAACTGAGTATGAGGTTTTGGAGGTTGATTGTGGAGGGAGATCGGGTGGCTTGGCGTTTCTTTGGAGGAAGGATATTTAATTTACTCTTTGGTCGGCTTCAAGTCATCATATGGAATTCGATATGGTGATAAATTCGACTAGCTCTAGGATTACGGGGTTCTACGGGTGGCCATTTATGAGTGATAGACACATATGCTGGCAACTCCTTAGATTACTTGCGACGAACTCTCATGCACGTGGCTTTGCTTAGGGGGTTACAGTGAGGTTCTTTATTCTACAAAAATAAAGGGTGGGTCGAGAGCTCAATGGCAAATGAATAATTTTTGGGGTGTGGTGGACGATTGTGGGCTGAAAGACCTACCTCTTGATGGGTATACGTTTACTTATAATAATGGCCAGGTTGATGAAATAATAGACAAAGCAGGATTGGTAGAGCGATGGGAACTGAAGGCTAGTTTAACATATACCCTTGGGCCACGGGCTAGGCTGATTCATTTGGATCGGGAGTGGTCTGACCATGAACCGATTAAATTGGTTCCGGATGCTCGGGTCGAGGTTGTTCAAGGAAGTCGTAAACGTTTTCGCTTTGAACAAGTGAGGGTTGGGGAGAGTGGTTGTGAAGAAGCGATTATAAAATCCTCGAACGATGATGGAGGTGACCTACCGGACTGTTTGAATCGGTGCGCTCAGGAGCTCGTAGCTTGGAAGGGAGTAAGTATTGGGAAAATTCTGCGGGATAATCATACTAAGAGAAGACGACTCAAAAAATTAAATGAGGGGAGCATATCGAGGGAGGTTATGTGCGAGAGAAGAAATATTGTCAAGGAGATTTTGTAGTTGCTGCGGCAGGAAGAGATGTTTTGGCGGCAAAGATCGAGGGCGATTTTGCTGAAACATGGCGATAAAAATACTAAATTCTTTCATATGAAGGCGGGCAAATTGAAGCAACGAAACCACATAGCAAATATTAAGGATGGTGAGGATAAGAAAAGGGAAGGGGACGAGGTTGTAGCTAGGGTTACTAATGACTATTTCTCGAAACCTTTTGCTGCTAGTAACATCGAGGAGGACGTTAACATTTTTGGAGGGGTGTGAGGCAGGTTTACAGAGAATATGAATGAAATCTTGAAAAGTGAATATAAAGAAGAAGAGATAGATGAGGCGTTAAACTAAATGCATCCACTGAAAGCACCGAGTCCGGACGGAATGAATGCTCTGTTTTATCAGACGTATTGGCATATTATTGACCCCGTGTGACTCGGTCTGTTTTGGGCATTCTAAATGAAAATCCTTTTCTAGGAGGAATGAACCACACTCATATTGTCCTCATACCGAAGAAAAAGGCTCCGGATATAATCGTCTCTAAGGTGTTGGCTAATAGATTGAATTTTTTCTTAGGAGATATTGTATCGGAAAACCAAAGTTTTTTTCCCGTTTACCCCGGGACGGCTCATAACAGATAACATTCTCGTAGCTTTTGAAATGTTCTATTAAATGAAAAATCATATGGAAGATGAAGGGTTCCTGGAGTTAAAACTTAGACATGTCGAAGGCGTGTGATAGAATTGAATGGAGCTTCTTGGATAAGGTCTCATTATATATGGAATTTGATCTGACTATGTTTGGGTGGAAAGGGTCATAACTTGCATAACGTTCGTCACTTTTTCGGTTATGATTAATGGGTCCCCGTCTTCTATGTTCTAGCCGGAAAGGGGTCTTCGACAAGGGGACCCCATATCCCCGTACTTGTTTATTATTTGTACGGAGGTGCTTTCAAGTCTTATGAGGAGAGCGGTTGAAAGAAATGCAATTCGTGGAATCAGGATTGCCCCTTAGGCGCCAATGGTGTCACATTGTGATGTCCCACGATTCTGCCCATAGGTCCTTTACTATTTACTCTTCTATTTTTAATCAAAACACAATGCAAATCATCCACCCACATTGGCATCCCTTTTGCGCTATTGTGCCTGACCCATCACTGCCGCACCACCCAACAATCACACGCACCCCATTCCCCCCTCATCCGCCTGCCTTCCTAACCCACCACTTCCACGCCACCCCCACCAAGCCTCCACCATGACATCATCAATTTTAACATAAACCCTAATTTCATCAAATTAGGGTTAACAAACAAATACACTTTTGATAATTGATATATTAAATAAATTACAAATAATAATTAAATAAATTATTTCCTTGACTGGCAATTTAAGATCTATGGTTGGATGGAGCAATTTAATTAGGTTTTTAAGGGGGGAAACAAGATTGAAATAAGAGTTTAGTAATAGAGTAGAATTATAATGGTATTGGATAAAAACTTAATGGCAAAGTGTGGCTTGAAGAATAAACTCATGAAAAAAATGAAATGATTGAGCTATTTCTCGGCTAAACTATCATATTGGTAAAAAAAAAAAGGTATTGGGCAAATTGGTAAAAAAAAAAAAGTAGTATGTTGGTCAAATTGGTAAAAAAAAAAAAAGTGGCGTATTGGATAAAATGAGTAAAAAAAAGTTGATTAAGTGACAATTAGGCCAAAATAAATGTATAATACTCCCTCCTAGTCGGTCATTTCTTCCTTCTTTCCTTATTGGGTAAGTCGGGTTTTCTTCCCTCTTTCCCTTTTTGGATGTGGGGTTGTGTGTTTTGTGTGGTCTAAATTCATTTGTATGTGGGGTAGTGTGTTTTGTGTGGTCCAAATTCATTTCCTTAATTTTTGTGTAAAAGGGAAAGGGGAAGAAATGAGTGACTAGGAGGGAGTAGTTATTATCTTATTAAGTACTCCCTCCCATCCAAACCAAAGGTTACATGGGAGGGAGCACAAGTTTTAAGAAAAAGTTGATAAAGGAAGGGTAGTATTGGAATGAAAGTAGGACCACTTGAATATTTAATGTTAGTTGGGTAGGTGGGGTAATGCCATTTTGTGTAAATATATAGGGTAGATGAGGAGTATTTGGTCTTATTTGTTACCCAAAAAGGAATGGGTAGTTTGGTTTGGATGGTCCAAATAAGGTAAGTGTAACATTTGGTCTGGATGGGAGGGAGTATTAACGAACAAATGGTAAATAATACTCAGATCGGGTCGGGCCGAACCATTTCGGATTCAGATTTGGGTCATTTTTCGGGTCTATTATTATAAAGTTTATGGGGCAATTATTCGTTTATAACAATAAACATTCGTGTCGGGTCGTATTGCTTCGAATCAATTCGGGTAAAGGGTAATAGGATTATACCTCCAGTTGTATAATATAATTGTATAACCAATGTATATTTATTCGAACTTATGTGTAATTTTTCTGAGCTTGCTTAAAGTTTAGTTTTTTTTAATGCGTTCATAAACTTTACTCTAAAATTCATTACCTTTACAACAAAGCTTGAAATTTTATTATACAGCTCATATACTAGACCGTCGCTTGTATTACAACTGGTTGTATAGTCTATGCACATGTTGGATCCTCACTTCATGTATCGTGACAGTTTGATTAGATCTTTCTAGTCATTATTACCCGATCTAGTTTGAATAAAACATATTTATTACCAGTGTTAATTTAGCTTTATATGGATCAAGTAACATTATATATAGCCCGTCTAGATGCGAAAAAAAAATATTATCGGGTTAAAAATGGATCAAATTAAATTGCAATTTTTTTATTATAATCTTTTATTAATATAAATTATGGGTAGAGAAAATAACTAATGATTTCTTTTTATTATTATTTTAGTCTATGCTTAATATCAAAATAATTGACCGGACTCGATAGACAAGACCCCAATTGACGCGACAACCAAACTTAGGAGCAAAGAATAACCCGTAACTCGAATTGATATTAACCAATACCCGACACAAAGGTTTATCGTTGTAAACTTGCACCTAATAAACTTTCTAATAATAGCCACGAAAATGACCAAAGCTCGAATGATCGGACCCGACCCGACCTTATCCGAGTTCTAGTAAACCTGAAAATGACCTGACGCGAACTCTATCAAATTTACCCAAATCAAGCGTAAACGTAATAAATTCAAGTCCAGAATATATTAAGTGTTAAAATATTGATTGTTCGCAAATATAATTTACTATTTTATTATTAATAAACTATCATGATATTATTTATATTATATAATTTGGGCTAAATATCGCTTAGTTTAACCATTTTACCAAATTGTCACCAATTCACACTTTCTTTAGAGAAAAAGGATTATACATCGGAGGTACTACCTCAGAGTAGTATGATTTTGAGTTTTTGTGCATAATTTTCGAGCTTTTTAAATTTTATAAATCAAATTTTATATCTTATATATGATGTTTTTTTGAGTTTTATTGTAATTTTTTTGAGCTTAATATTCAAGTTAATAAACTCAAAAACTTTATAGTAAAACTATACTATACTCAAAAACTTTATTGTAAAACTCAAAAACTATATTGTATGTGGTAGTACATCAGAGGTACAATCCACTTACTGCTTTCTTTACTCATTTGTCTAATATGCTACTTCTTTTTTTGCCAATTACCAATTTGTCAAAACTACTCCACTTTTTTTTACCAATTAGGTAATTTGGTCGCTATTCCTCCAAAACCAATTCAGTATAAGAGATGCTCCTTTGTATCGTATAAGTATATACAGTAACTAGATAGGAGAATTCAATGTTGTAATTGTTACAAATTTCACTCTACTTACTAAGTTTGCAGCTAACGTATGTGAGGATGATCATTCAGTAATTGTTACCTGACTCCTTTTTTTCTCCTTGCCTTCTTCAAAAAAAGTTCGAAGGGCAGGGGAAGCATGCTTAGAGGACAACCTCTCTCATTATGTACAGTTGCCACATAGGATAGCGACCTACAAACAATCTACAGAGTCTCTGCTCGCTTGAATCCTCCTTCGTTTGCGAATGCACTTAAATGTTGGCTGATTCTTGTCCGATCCACCAACCACTGCCTTTTCCTCGTTAAAAGCTTCTAGATTCCGTCTTTTATGACACAAGCTGAACTTTCTACATTCGTTCTTGGAGCCATTTTCCTGCAGCAGGAGAAAAGTGTACATCTCGTCTTATTAGAAAAGAGAAAAGTGTACAACTATCAAGTTAGGTAATTAATTACTAAATGTTTATATGAATTGAGATAGAATACAATGCTTTCATCTAATAGCAGTTAATAATGGTGAAGTCATATTCCAAGCACTGTCCCGAAGTAATAAGCAATATTGCAATAATCGATAAGCCCTTTTCATGGTAAAAATAGGAGACCCCAATGAAAAAAAAAAGAATAGCTGATAACCTTGATGACTGTCCCGCCTAAAAGCCCTTTTCTCTGTTGGGCCTTTTTTTTTTTTTTTATATTGTCACTAATCCCACCTTTTTATATCTAATTAGTCAAAGCAATAACTACACTAACCCACCATATTTGTGTAACTTAATACTCCATATCCGTTAAAACATTTGTTAACATTTTTATCGCCCACCCGGTTAATGTGTGGTCACTTATTTATTTCTAAAAATAATGGAGTGGGGAATGTTTTATAATCTTTAAAACATGCAACTTTTTTTAGAAATAAAAAAGTAAAACAATATTTTAATAATTCATAAATTGTTCTTTTAGATATTGTTGTACTGTTTTTATCGACCGGATTTGTAAAGTTTGAATTACATTTTACATCTAACTTAATTATTAATGTCATATATGCACTATTTTTAATAGTACTAACATAGTCAAGAGAAAAAATAATTTAATTTAAAGTGTAATTTAATTTAAAGTGTCTTCCAATGGTAGTAAACTTTCTTTTTCTAACTCATACTATTGTTATATTTCGTAGATTATAACATAAAATTAAATGTACAATTAATTTATGTAAAGAAATTTAATTTAGGATGTCAGTATATTATAACCCTAGTTAAGGAGTAATAACTAAAAGACAATGTTAGAACCGTGAGGCTCCGAGTGTTTAGCATTACCTGCGAATGTCCCAGTTGAGCTCTGTCCAGCTTCATAGATTCTTGTAAAGAGCCTACATAGCACAAAATAGACATATGTAAAATGAACAAATAAGAAAACAAAGATGTACTGTATACGACTCTCTTTTATTAATTAGAAACTTTCTCAACATCGATAGATTCATAGAAAATGAAAGAAAACAAATCTTCATAGTTGACTCCTAGCTTCAAAATTGGAAACTCACTATTCCAGCCGTTCCTCCTAGAGTAAGCCCGTGTGATAGGCCTTGAAGCTCTTTCTGTCTTGTCAAGTTGCTTCATGGCACATTTGTTAGGAGAGCTCATTGAACATTCACTGGCCTCTATATTTCCAGAAGTACACGAATTAGCATATTAGGCCTTAGCGGGAATAGAAGGAAATTCTGAATATACATTAACTACTCAACTGAAACACTAGAAGACACAAAGCTAGTAGCCAGGAAACTACCTTCAGGTGATCTGCTGAGAATTTTCTCAAACATTGTCGTTCCTTGGAAAACAACGAATGGATATCCTAATAATTCCCTCCTAACAGAAGCTGGCATCTCCATGAAACCAAAGGATGAAACCCAGGTCTCACTTAGCGTAGCTATACCTGGTAAGACCAATCTTTCAACACCCAACTCAATAAGCATCTGAAAAGGAAGCAAAGAAATGTTTTTCGTCAAACTTGCATAAGTCATGGTGACAGTACCAATTGGTAGTTATAGTACACTCCTTTTCCGATCCAAAAACCCCGATCCCACTCTTTCCGTGAGAATGATTTTGAAAACATGGGGAATTTGGTTTTAAAAGGGAGAATTCAAATAACTCAAGTCTATATCAGACTACTTTGGATCTATGCATTCATGGCAATGTGAAGTCTATTCGGCTATTCCTGATTGTATATATAGCCAGTAAAAGACAGCAAAAACAGAAAACATGCTTGTGGAAAATACCTTCTCTAGCTCATGCAGAAGCAGTCGGCACATGCCCTTACGACGATACTTGAAAGGTGTGGCTATTAGCGGCATCTCTGCAACCTTTTGACCATGAATTCTGAATGCGATGCAAAGAACCAAAATGAAATATCAGATATTGAAGTCAAACTCAGAACCAGAGGAGAGGGAAGGAAAATGCCCGGAGGATACCTGATAGTAGCCGCACAAACAAGTTCGTCACCATCTACCAAAGCCATTACATAAAATCCATGAAAATCCAACCTCCTCAACTTGGATCTGTAGGCAACAAAAGGTAGTAACAAGGCTGTGAATTGTCTAACTTAACACAAGCGCTGCCAGCAAATAAACCTAGCAAGCCGATAACACAATGGATCTCTTGGCATTGAACCTTGGATCGAAGAATTAATCACGCAATAATAAGCACATCAATAGCTGATTATAGTATGCACCCCAGGGGTCACAGCCCTACTGACGCACATGACAGCCTACACCAATAACACATCAACTAAATCTCATTTGGATGCAAGCGAAAACATGAATCAAGCCTATACACAACAGCACGAGTGTATACAGTGCTAGCAGCATGTAATAACAAAACAATACAAAGGGGAAGCCTAGCATCCATGCAATTTATCTACAAAGGCAGGATAAAAAAGATCTGATAAGAGACAGGTTGTAGCAGCATTGAAAAGAACAATATACATATCCATAAGAGAGAAAGAAAGGGGGATTCTACAAGATGGGCACACAGACGTGAACACCCAAACTTAGTTACCCACTTACCCAGCCCTGTAAAAGCCCGCTCATTTAAGCCATTAATCAGCAAAAAATTAATCAAGTGCATGGTTGAACGGACAGAAGAGGAAAAAAATAGGAAGATGAAGTTACCACTAGGACATATAGTAGCAACAAGTGCATGGTAAGCCATCTCTCTATCCATAAGAATATTATTTACAAATGTTGAGCCTAGAAAACTAGAGAAGTATCAAAAATATGAAGCAAGGAAAGCTTACCCGGAATTATATACAATATCAGTAACAAGATCATTGCCAGTGTGGGGCTCCGTTATGGGTTGGAAACATTCATGAAAAACATTCAGAACTTGAGACACCTGAATGAGAGGATGAACTCGCTCATTGTCCACGTTACAATCATTTCTTCTAGATCTTGTTATGGTCCAGGTTAAGCCTTCCACAGATGTAGGATTTGAAATTCGTAAGAGTTGATGGAGACGAGCACATATCTGAAGGTGGAACTGTGGTTACAGACAACTCCGAAAGTAGGGGAGAAGTCTAACTAAGCAGATTGTTATTGCAAGCAATATTTTTCTTCCTTAAACTTTCAAAAGGTGCACCAATTAATAGTGTGACACCGTTAACTCCTCTACGCTCAACAGGTTCCCTTTGACTGAATTGTCATCTGAGATTTAGTAGCATTCGCTATATACGACAGAACCGCATTAACATCAAACAATTTCCTTTTTCTCTGTTTATGTGTGATTGTGCAAAACTAGAAAACTTACAGGTGTGAATCAAGAAGGAAAAAAATACCTCAAAACAGCTTTTGCTGCAAAACCTAATGTCTTCTGAAACTGATATCCCTGCCCGCCGTAGACAAGCCAAATGATCTACTTAAAAAAAAATATAAATGAATAAAGAATAAATACACGTGTGAAGTATCTAGTACACATAGACAACAAAATAAAAGATAACGAACATTGGCGGCTGCACTGGTAACACACATCAGAGAATAGTTTATCATTGCTGTCACAATCTTTCAAGCCAAATAAACCACACCTACAAGATGGACAAAACAATCCTCCAATGGTGGCCTCCTGAAATTACCCCAAATCATGAATCAAGTTAGCATCTATCTAAAAGTTTTTCTCAGCTCTTATTCAAAAGTATTACAACCTCTGTTTAACATTAATCTTCACAATTGACTTTTTGAGGTCAAAAAATCAAGTTCATAAGAGTAAAAGAAATATGATTATAATATGATACTAACATATTTACACTCATCAATGTGAGAAAAAAATAATAAAAAAATAAAGTAATATACAGACGTAAAAAAAGGTCAATTTGGAGACGGCATACACTCAAATATAGAGATTAATGTGAGACAGATTGAGTTATAATTAAAGATTACGATAACCAAAGGATAAACAGCATGTCAAATCAACTTTACATTTAACTATTGATCTCCTTGAACTAACACACCCATAATATTACAAATTAATGTTGAGAGAAACAACAACGATGGTAGTCTTCCAAATCCAATAAGAACTCAAACACAGCTCACGCAAACTCTTAACTCGTAAATTGTAATCATCCTTGTCTTGCATTGAACTAGGTCTTAGAAATGCTACATATAAGTCTAACAAGGCAACAAATGAATACTCTTTCCATCCTTTTATTTTCTTCCCATATTCCTTTTTGCAAAGTTTTATTTTCTCCCTCCCACTTCTCATTCTATTCTGATGATGTTTTTGTTATATGTAATAATGTTGGGGATGGTATGGTTTATTTGTTTGGTGGTGGTAGTTATAGACTTAAAATGGAGCAATTAATCTCAAGCCCACTTCTGTTGCACTGTTCTTAAAAAGTGTAAACATTGGAAATCGGAAAAGAAGAGAAAAGGGCGAATTATTCCTATCACTCACACATAAACATACTACTTTCTCTTCCATATAAGTGTCCAGTTTAAAACTGTCTTATAAAATCGAGATCTAACATAATGTCTATGATTACCAAAACAAATAAGCGTAACGCAAAAGAATTCCTTCGTGGAAAGTATAAATTGGGCCAAACTTTTGGACTACAAATACACACCTACTAACAATCAATTTGTGTGTTGGGCTGTGGGCCAATGGGAAACTTATTACCTGAGAGCAGATCGAGTAAATAAATTGGTGAATGACAAATGAAAATAGAAGGGGAACCAACATTGAAACTTTCATAATGAAAACATATCCAGGCAGCAAAACTTCACCTCAAGGTCAACACAGGACAGATGGTACGATGACAAGCAGTGGTCACAATGAAGAAGTTCATCTCCATACTGACAAATGAAACAAACGGAGTCACAAAATCTGTTCCTCCTAGCCCTATGTTTATCAGGATTAATTAAACCATCTTCGGATCCTAGCTCCTGACAAGGATCTGCGACAGGAAGCGAACTTTCACAACGACTACCTAATACATCACCCTTTTGTGAAGACTTTGATGCCTCAAACTCATCTAACAATGTGGGTTTGGATTTATTATCAGCCACCTGACTCATTCTTAAAGATACCTTTTGAATCCTCAAACGGTTTTTCTTCTTTCTAATGTTTTGTCTAGGGATTCTTTTTCTCACACCTTTTCTAAGGGCATAATATCCCATTGTAAAGATGATCTTCGTTTGTCTTCGCATCAGTGCTTTCCTTCCAGCAACAGATTCATAATCTAATACCTGTAAGGCTATATGATCACCCTCCTGCCTCTTCATTCTGGAGCTATCACATGTGTGTGTCCCTAACTTGTGACGATTCAATTTGGAAGGCTTAAGCTTTCTTGGTGTCAAACAGTTGCCGACAAAGTACCACTTCCTTCTAAAACGATTTCTAACCAGCATCTTTGAATGAGTTTCATAACAGCGCCGGCTTTGAGTAGTCCTGCCATAGCAAGATTCTTTTTCACCCTTAACACGATCACTCACGCTTGCGACTTGATTAATTTCTCCCCTTGCATTGACTCTTGGAGATTCGGAGATTATGCAACAATTTCCGTCCACAGAATGATTATGCCTACACCGAGAATCAGCTAAATGGCTCCCCTTCGTGGCAGCAGAAATTGGAGAATTTTCTGGTTCGCTCATACACATACGCCTTGTTCTAACTGCAAGGTTGACTTCTCTATCTTTTCTTCCCTGCATAGACCTTGTGAGAACAGAACCATTCAAATAACTTCCCCTCTTACACCAGCGACTTCTTTTTTTGACTTCATGTCTATGGGATGTAGAAGGAAAAACAAGACCCTTCACTCTAGGTTTAGTTGCAATCTCACAAATAACTTCCCGGAAATATTCCTTCCACACATAATACGCACCACAAGTCCACTCTGAAATCATTTTCTGGTACCCATAATGGACTTTCAAGTGGGACCAGACACGCATAACAAGCTGAAATAGGTTACCGTCTTTCTTATGTTCTCCAACCAGATTCACTAGCAACCAGGTACCTCGCTCCCTCCAATCGCCAGAAAACTCATCCCATTCAAAGGTCACGCGTATATCACTCAATTTATATATGCGTACATCACCCTCATCCGGGAAAAAAACACGCCGTTCTTTGGCGTCCTCGTAGCAATCAAAAATTACACCTTCCCACCAAGCTTCCTTGAAAAAAACATCAACACAGGCTCCAAACTTTAAACCCGAGTTCGAGGAACAAGGTTCTGTATGCTGTGGTACTGGTCTGATACGACCACGGTGATTATATTTGACACAATGACGCTGGTAAAGACCCTCAATTGCCCCTGTGACAGGTATCGACTCAACCAACTTGAACTTTCCAGATTCACACAATAATTCATTGTACCTGACATCGCGGCAAGAATCCGAAACACCAACAACTACTCCAGAGTGCCATGAACCTCGCAACCCTTCCTCAAGTTGTCGCACCTATGTACCAAACATCAACTATTTCTATTAGCTGCCTCAAAGTACTGACTGAACACATCAACAACGTACATATAAAAAATAAAATAACGACGGACGATCAAAAACACCAAAAAGTACACTCAAATTCCATAACACAATACATGCAGAGAAAAAAGTGATCCTTACCTTCTCACACCACAAAAGAACAACATTTTCACATAGAAAAAATAAAATTACGACGGACGATCAAAAACACCGAAAAGTACACGCAAATTTCAAAACACAATACATGGAAAGAAAAAGGTGTTCCTTACCTTTTCTCACGACAAAAGAACAACATTTTCACATAAAAAGCATCATATAAGTAGCATCACATTAGCAACTAAATACTTATGTAGATAAATATACCAACTTGGAGAATTTAAAAAACGTCACTAGAGATTCACCAACTCTCTTGTGAGACGGTCTTATATTACGACAGTGATCGTTGAAAGTAAAAGGATAAAAAAACTGTATAACAATGACTAATTTTGTGAATTTGCGCAAACCACTGCAATTAAAAAATTGTCATTAAGACAAACCTCCCTTTCATAATGATTCTCCCACTTTCCAAAAAATTTCACGATCAAGTTGAAAGGAATTTTGTAACAGTGGGAGGAACATAGCGGCGTGGACGTTAGTAATATGAAAATGGTTACTGCCTAAATTTACATCAAAATCTTCAAGCAATAACAATTACTCTCTGTGTCCGGTCATTTGTTTACCTTAAAAACCAAGGAAAGAGTAGGGGTGACAAGTGGACAATAGTCAAAGGGAAGTCAAATTGAGAGATCAAATTGATCCTAGAAAACTTTCCTGATTTAGAAAGTTAAACAAATGAATGACACATACTGAAATGGAAATAGTAAACAAATGACCGGGACGGGGGAGTATTATTGTTAAAGACCGTTGTTCAGTGTACCAACGGTGCTTTCTTAAATCAAATCAACGGTATGTAAGACGGTCTTATTATTCTATATTTCGTGTCGAAAATAATTAGGGCCAGAAATCAAAACATATCACACTCTCAATCCATAAAACGAAACAAAATAGATTAATAAACCGCAGTTTTGCATAAATATCAGCATTAAAACAATAAGGTAATGCACATTTAATAAACACGAAATTGACGTTAAATTTACTAAAAATAATCAGAAAAAATGGTTCTTCGAGGCAAAATGTAAACATTTGTGACCTAGAAAAAGCGAAATTAATCAATTAGCAGGAAACTTAGGATGAAACAAGTGATTAAACAGAAAATGAAGAGATCGATAAAATAGAATCAAAATAGGATGATAAACACATGATGAATTGAATTGAATCGAATGAAATTGACTTAAAATGGATAAAATCATAATTAAAATAGAAAAACGAAGGAGAGAATGGCGAAAGTAACCTGGACTTTGTCGTGAAGAAGAAGTTTTCTGAGATTATTGTTGTTCTTCATCTACAGAGAATGATTGAGCGAGTGAGCGCAGAAGTGAACAAGTGTTCAAATTTGGGGGAAATATTGGAGGAGAGAGAAATGTTGTTGTTACTGATTTGAAATATTGGAAGAGAGAGAATGTTATTGTTGCTGATTTCAAAGAGGGAGAGAGAAAGTTGTTGGATTACGGAGTGTTGGTGTTCAAATTTTGACTTGACGATCTCATGTTTCACTGTCCTCAAGAAACAAATACAACATTTTAAGAAAAAAAAAAAATTGTCAAACAAAATCATTAAAAAAACGAAACTCCAAACACCATATTTAGTTATTTACAAACAAGTTTGACAACATGGTGGTTAAATGTGACTTTCAGTCGATGTTTCAGATAGCAAATGAGGTTGGTTTGAAATGTTCTTAGACTCGTTGAAAAGGTGGGAGTACAGACTTTACAAGGGTTGTCAACACGGTGGTCATAGGTGGCCTTATATGTGGTCGATGACTAACTAAGGATGGTCAAAGAGGGTTGTTCTAAGTCTGGGTTTGCAACGGGTAGTCCGGAGGTATTTCGTGGATCTTTTAATGGGGTCATGATGCTTTGTTTGATCTCAAATTTGGTATGTAGGTAGTGGGGAGTGCAAGGTAAGTCGTTATTGTGATTTTTGTGGTGGCTCGAAGGGAGTGAATTGACCCTCTCTGAACACTCTCACTTTATACATTAATCGACCACACATAAGGCCACATTTGACCATCGTGTTGACCTACAACCCATGTAAAGTCTGTACTCCCACCTTTCTAACGAGTCCAAGAACATTTCAAAGAGACCTCGTTTGCTATCTCAAACATCGACTGAATATCACCTCATTGGAAGTGACAAACTCTAGCCAAAAAGATGAGTCATTCGGCAAAAATGTTGTGGTTGACACAAAAATTTATTCAAGGTTGTGTTTGATAAACGTTTTTCTAAAAAGTGGTGTTTGAAATTTCGCTTTTTTTAAAGGTTTTGCTTGACAAAAAATTATTTAAAAAACTTTGTTTGTGAAACACCACTTATAAAAATAATTGTCAAACACAATCTTTTAAAAAAAAAAATTGTCAAATATATCAACTTTAAGTTAGGACCGGTATACCTTAGTACGTAAGTACATAAATTATCAATTTTAAGCTATAATCGGTATAACGTACTCTTAGTACGTAATTACATAAAATATCAACTTTAATTTGATCGGATCGGAATTACTTAGTACTCTGGATTTTTGTACATAAAATATCAACTTTAAGCTCTAAGCAATACGGAGTATAACTTAGTAGGTAATTACATAGATATCAACTTTAACCTATGTTCGAGATAACGGACTCTTAATACGTAAATACATAAAATATCAACTTTAATTTATTGTCGTAATTACTTAATACATATTTACTTAAAATATCAACTTTAAGCTATGAACGGTATAACTTAGTACGTAATTACATAAAATATCAACTTCAATTTATTATCGGGATAACTTAGTACGTATTTACAAAAAATATAAACTTTAACTCATAAACTTTCAAAAATTTCGAATAAGGTTTAAGAGGAGATGTAAATAAAATAAACTAATAACTTGAATTTCTTCAAAATAAGCTTCAAATTCAATTTTTTTTTTTTTGGACAAAGGTAAACTTTTATATTGACGAAAAGAAGAAAGTTACATTACAAACCTATGAAGCAAACTAGTATAAAAAGTTATCCGGTAGCAAGACTAATTGACCAGGTCCGATGCTGGCGAAGAAGTCTTCGAGATTCAGTCAGAGTGAGAAACTGACTGATGGGGACTGGCTTATTGACGAGCTTAAAAGCGGTGTCGCTAATTCCGCTAATTAGCTACGATCAAATAACAATTTATAACTCCTAAACAAACACAAACTATCTTAAATAAAGGTAGTAAAATGGTAAGAATAAGGTCGAACCCAAGAGAAGGCGGTATTAACTAAATTAATCTAATCTAGACTCTTGCAAAAAGTCAATTAACAAAACTAATTACTAACTAATTACTCTAATCACAAATTAAGACACTAATTAAGACAAAAGCTTAAATTAATTACAAACTATGATATTTACAATGAGAAAACATGTAGGATAACATATAGGGAGAAAGTTTGACATGAGAATTGATTAGCAAGTCTAAAATTACCAACAAAAACTAAAGATTCAAATATTCAAATATGGAGAAACAACTTAGTGCAATTTTCCCAAGTTCCTAACAATTAACAAAGTAAAGACTCTTTCTTTCCTCTCTTCTCTAATTATCTAATACAAGCTTCTAAGAAATTAGTCAACATGAATTAAACCATCCATGGATGACCCTTTACAACCCAATTTACACCCATTAAACCATGAGCCCAAATCAAAGATGCAAGCTTTAAGCACAAAACCAAAGAAACAAGCTAGAATCATGTAATAAAACATTAAACCATGTTCTAATTACACAATAAACCAAATTCCACTCAAAAGATTCCAACTTTTAAACCAAAGTTACAATCTTTCAAGGTTGCTTCAACAATATCAAGACAAATTTGTTGGAGTAAATGTCCTCAACAATAGTGCGATCACATAATTAAATATCAATAATAAGAATACAAAGGGATGATGAATATTATAGTCAACTGGTCAACATAAATCGGTAACGATTGGCTCAATTGAGTTTGACGTTACTGTCGTATGACGGTGGTGATCAGTTGATCCCTTGAGGTCACACCTAAAGGACAATCCTCTAATCATGTACATTAATTAATTGTATAATGATACAGATTAATTAATCCCTTAAAATGAACCAAGTTTAAATTGTGAGTGAGAAATATATCTTATTGCAATATGATTAAATAAGATTCATTTTGGTAATTTAATTGTTATATTACTAAGAATGCATTATGTTTATGAAACATTTGAGATAAGTGAAATTGGTCGATTATAATTACAAACTGTTGTAGATTATATTAACCAAATATGAGATAACCCATTTTATTTACATGTAATTATTAAATGTGACTCAAAATGTTAAGTCCAATTTATTTGTTATGAAATTGCATTTAAATTAGTTAAATGTACATTTATAAGCCTAATTACATGTTACATGTCACATGTCACACTTGTGACAAATGACAAATTGCAAAAATAAAATGGACACCCATTTTATATGGGTGCACCGGTTTTGTGGTGATGATGGGTATGATTTTGGTTTGTAATTTTATTCTAATTGAGAATTAGAACAAATCATTACTACAATAACCCATACACTCAACCTTACATTGTTAAGAAAAATGTGAAAATGACAACACCCCACCCATGTGGGTGTGTGTGTGTGACCGGTTTTGAGCAAGCAATATAGGGCTTGTTTTTCCTCTTATTTATACTACACTATCTCATATAATTCATTGACATGCAAAAATCTCTACATCTCTCTAAACCTCTGCATTCTCACACTAAACTTAAGAAGTTCATATAATACTTTGAGTTCATATATTCTAATAAAATTACTAGTGTAGTAATAGAGTTATTAGATTTATTTTAAAGGGTTATTACTAATAATACTAGTGTAGTATTTTAGTAGAGATAAAAGGGTTGTCTTGGGTGCTACTTATAGGAGTGTTCTTATACTAAAGACTTGGAATTCATCCTCATTTTACTAGCTCAAGATCAATATTTGAAAGGAGTTCAAATATTGTGCCCATTTCCATATAATCAATGTAAGGAAATTGTTTCTTCTAATTCTTTTGTTATGCATGCATAAGATTTATTTAGTTTAAGAGTAAACTAAATGTATAATGATATTATAAGTGTCTAATATCGAGTTTAAGAAACTTACAAGCGGTATCAAGAGCCTTGGTTGTTGCATGCATAATCGATTTATAGTTTTTTCGAGTTATGGTAACTTAAAGAAAACTAGTAATTTGTGTTTTATAAGATAAAATCACAAAGTTATTTGCATGTCAATATATTCTGGTCCTAACATGATTTTAGGTCATTTTGATGATTTATGGAAATTTATAGTGCTCAAATATGATTTTTAGTATTTTTATTACATTTTAATGAGTAAAATAATGTTTAAAATGCTAAAAATATTTAGACTTACTTTCTGACCTTGAAATTTTTACACAATATCACAGATGCATTTTACTTACTGTATGTAAAATTTCGTGTGAAGTGGATTTGTTTCGTGTGATTTATGAATTTTATATGATAAAATGAAATAAATAATGGTCAAATGGTTAAAAATACTTCCGCTTTGAATCTGACCATGAAATTTTAGTATGTTGTCACATGCATGTTTTCCTGTCAGACTGGAAAATGTCAGAGTGATGTGATTTGTCTTGCATGATTTATGAATTTTTAATGTAAAAATGGCATAAATAGTGACTAATTTAGCAAATATAGCTAAAATAATTTTCATGTCAAAAGAAAATTGTTCCTGGTTGCATAAATGACCCACATTTCAGATCTAAAGTTGAAAATTTAATATGATTAATTTTTGCATGCTTTATGTATTTTATTTGATAAAACCGATAAAGAGCAACCATTTTTCTCAAAAACCGATTCGAAATTTTAAACCATGATTTTTGACATTATGAGTGTCATGGAAATGTTCCAGAATGTTCAAGAATTTAAAATTCAAAATTTGAAATTATTGTAATTAAATTTGAATTTATTTGATTAAAATATGATTTTAAAGTCTAAATATGAGCAATTATACAACAACAAGTTGAATTATTGTCAAAAATTGAGTGATGACTAATTTTTGAGGCCTAAATGAGTTGGGATAATTAACTTGGACTTAAATATGATTTAAGTATTGTTTGGTGATTTTAAAGTGTTATTATCACGCATTTCGTAAAACCGGGTTATATTCGATATAAACCGTTAAATAGGGCGATTTGGCATTTAACATGAGCATGTTTTATACATATTATAATGCTGCATTTTTATTTATGAATGTCATATTTTCAATTTATGAATGTCATATTTTGGTTTATGTAATTTGGAATTATGTAATTTTTCCTTGTATGGCCTTAGTTTTAATCGATATTGCCCGAAATGTAAGGGAATATTGATTCGGTTGTAATTTAATGTGATCTCGTATCACTTTTATTGTATTATTTTATTTTACAAATGTATAATAGGAAATTATTGTAATTTTATTATATATTTTGTAACTAATTGTAAAACCGGAGTTTCCCAAAGACGGTGTCATTCGGAAAGGAGTTCCGAGAGAGAGACAGTGACCTCGGGAGGCGAGCTTATGAAGTTCAAGGGACCAAAGGAGTTGGTTTCCGAATTTGTAATAGAATATATGATTTTCTATTCTAAGAAAGGTCATACTAGGAGTTTTATTTTTATGCTTGCATTTTTATTTAATATGTTTGCATGCATTGCCAAATCGCCATAACATGACATGCATATTTCATCGAGTATTCGACCGTGTCAATTAAAATAATCGTTAATTCATTGATTTAGTTCACTTTAACATGATAGATTATAAATTGACAAGACCTCTCATAATAAATAATTGAGATCAAGCCTTACCAAATGTAGAACCCATGAATCCCAATTTTGCAAGGAAGTAGGCTCGGCTCACCGGGGTGCTAAACTTGTTACGTTGGGTAAGTGGGGTAATAAAGGTTATTATTTCGAAATTTGGATTGAGCTCAACGGAAGTATTCGCGACCGTAGCCGCATGTGTTCCGGGCTTAAGATAAATATTAAAGTAATATTATCGACCGAGAGTTCTAATGTAGAATCGATTAAAGAGTTAATCCACCGAATTATGTTAATAAGGGATGAATCGGCTTACCGTGCCCAAGTTGATATGAATTTGGATCTCGGAATCATTTATAATAGTTGGGTAGAGGTCACTATTTAAATGTTAAAACTTGTTTAAAATGTTTACAAGTATTTAAAATGATAAATGTTGACATTTCCTTTATGTCTTAAATTTGTAGTTAACTTTGTACAATCGCAATGGCTAGTTCATCCAACACCAATGCTCCAACTCTCACAAATGTCTCATGGCTTCGATCCTTTATGGATCGATGCAAGTTAGAAAAGAATGGCGCTAATTTTGCCGATTGGAATGCGCAACTCCGCTTGGCCGCGGAAGGTGACGACAAGCTTCGTTACCTTACCGAAGCCTCTCCCGAAACACCTAACGAAAGGTCAACCGCCGCCGCAAGGCGAGCCTATGAGGCTTACCAAAAGGAAGCCGCCGCGATCAAAAATGTTTTGATCTTCTCTATGGAGGCCGATCTCCAAAGGAGTGCCATAAAGATGAGCACGGCCTATGAGATCTATGCCAAACTTGTGACCATGTTTTCACAAGCTCCTAGAATCGTTCAATATGAAACGGCATCCGCGTTTTTCGACATGAATCTTAAAGAGGGCCAAAAGGTTAGCCCTCATGTACTCAAATTGATTGAGCATGTCGAGATTATTAAAGTGCAAGGGGTTGACATTCCCGAACAACTCGTAATTGACCGTGTACTACATTCCTTGGGGAGAATAAAGGCATATGTGATGTTTAGGGTAAACTACAATATGCAAAATATGCAAACCTCTCTCCACGAGTTGCACAAAATGCTTGTGCAAGCGGAGAGAGACATGAGGCTAAATGTTAGCACCACCAAGGATGTACTTCACATCAATAACAAGAGTAAAGGGAAGTTCAAAAAGAGTGCAAGCAAAGGGAAGAAGCCCTCCACCTACAAAGGCAAAGGAAAAGCTATTGAGAATAGCTCACCCAAACCTAAGAAAGGTGCCTCAACCGAGGACAAGTGCCATTATTGTAATGGCGTAGGGCATTGGAAAAGGAATTGCCCCAAGTATCTAGGAGATATCAAAGCTTGGAAAATTGTTTCCGTTGGTAAATTTTCATCCCTATCTTTTATGTTATAATCTCAACTTTGGTATATAAATACAAGTTGTGATTCTTACCCTTTTTAATTGTAATTAGGGTACCCAAGCAAGGACAAGGGCAAGGACAAACAAGCCTAAAGAGATTCTTCAAGGGAAGCTAAAGTAGCCCCATGGATGAAGACATAAGGAAGCTTGGTCTCATTTTGTGTTGTCTTCCTTATTTGGGTTGTATTTTGTGATGTTGTTTTAGAAACTCTTTATTTCCTTGTTTGACAATGGAAATTTGTTTATTTCCTTTTATGAACAATTGGTTGTAATTGGATTTTGGTGATTTGGTTTTCAACCCAAGTCACTCGGTTTATGAAACTTTTTCATTCTAAAACTTGTCATTATACTCTACTTGAACTAATAACATAAATTATATCGATTTAAATTGATCACGTAAATATTATGATGATTGTGACACCCTCAAATTTGCAGAAAGAACAAAAATAATTTAAATACATAACGAAGGGTGTCATAAATAAAAAGGGTCATTACAAAACGGAAATAATATTATACATAAGAATTATACAAGACGGGAGACATATCTCCCGTATAAATACGGAAATAAAAGAGTGTATAATAATATACAATCTAAGAACCGAATATAGGTCCAAGGTAAATACTTCGCTCGCTAGCTCGTCAATGTACCCAAAGTATGCATCACCACCTGTTCGACCACATTAAATATAAACACGGAAGCCACAGTCAGTGGGGAGTAACTCCGAGTCCTCCCAGCCACGAAATGTCAAGTTTAATAAAACATGAATAACATAAAAGCAATGTATATGGACAATACAAAACTGTAACATATATGATATGCTTTTCATGTTATGAAACAGATAACTAACAAATAACCTAGCATGTGAAAGCTATCATGTGAAACAGATAATAAACTATAACTCGAGGTAGGGAAGCTGGTATGCTAGCTCAGAGGTTCCTCTCAGAAACATGGCCGTGATACACTCAAACCCTAATCAACACGTAATCATGTGAATCAGTTAACAACCGTTAATCCAAACTCTATCAATCCTAGCCGGTTTGCATCTCACCTTCTAGAACTCATAGAATCATACATACATGAAAGACCAATACTTCTACAAACAGGCACAAGTTCTTAGTGACGTCAATAGTCGACTGTAACTCGAGTCTATACCACGAGGTAGGATATACTTAAATATTTAGGCTCAGCGGTCACTCCGGTAACATGGCCCAAATACCAAGCACACATCTAGGCTCAGCGGTTACACTAATAACATGGCCCAGATCCAAAGCACATATCTTAGCTCAGAGGTTCCTCTCAGAAACATGTCCAAGATACGACTCACCCCTAAACCTAGACTGCGCAGACCCAGAGAAATGCGAAGATCCATCGCATCCAAGACCCATGATACAATCACATGAGTACACCCTAAGAAGATCCATCAAAGGGGTTGGCTAGTACTTAAACTGGCTCCATTTCCCAAAGTGGAAACAATGGCAGCCATACCCCTACTTGGATATAAACCCACCAAGCCGGGAC